>PNEQ01054810.1:0-35245 GCA_003012365.1 Medauroidea extradentata
CATTACTGTATGTTGATGTTGTGTAACCAAGAATGTGAAAATGTGTATCTTTATGCAACAATTTATTATTGACAGTGTTAAAATGTTTATAAATATTGTACATAGTAGTTTTGTGATCAACTGTATGTTTGACGTACTCCACACACTGATTGTTACCAACAATTTGTAGGTGTCTATGGAGTAAAGAAAAATAAATAAAATAAATAAAATATTTTTGTAATTTCAGAAACAGGCAAACTGTTTAGTTTTCATGACATACATGTTTTTAATTTGTTCGTGTCTTTTATTGGGTTTCACATATTCCTGAATACGCCCTAAATTGGACATAAAGACTGAAAGTAAGGGCCGAATAACATTTGTTATTTATTCTTAATTGTTTCTTAATTTTTGTAACTGGGTTTTTGTGTTTTTAGTATGTACGAAGGAAAACACGTAAGTCTGGCGCGAAACGCAGTGTTCCTGCCTTTCTCGCCCGACGCCATTCATCAGTCTTTGCCAGACGCGTGACCTAGTAACACGTGTGTGTGAAGCTCGCTCCACGACTACCTGGAGTCTTCAAACTTTGCTCTAGCCATTTTAGTTTTCAATAGTCAGTAATGTTAAATACCAGAACGTTTGTTTAGTTTTAACCCCCAAGGACCGACACGCGCAGGGAGAGGTTTTGTGCTCTCCCATATATTTCACTACAAGTAAGATTTCATTGTTGGCCGTTGCCACGTTTTTCAGCATACACAGTGTCCTCTGGGCAAATATGGAGGAATAGCTTCAGTGTTCCCATCCAGGGATGTTCCGGGAATTAATCCCTTTGTGCTCAACAATGGTGTGTTTATTTACATGGAGTGTAGTGGGAGTAAGTGCCCCTCGATGTTGCCAGCTTTGAGGCACAACCAACCAGCATTGTTACAGTCGGATTGCACCAACATCTTCGACAGACTCCAGAAACGACTGCGACTAGTGGAATACGGCGGTCTGGCGAATGGTCTACGAACCAAGCTCTACCAGATAACAGACTCTTCAACAGTGGCGCCGGCAATGTAAGTAATTCCCCCCCCCCCCAATTCCCTAGTCACCACAGTCGTTATCGTATTATCCAAATTCGTGGGTAGTTCACGAGTGCACAGTCGTTCCAACCTTTCTGTTAATTTGTATGTATTTATTTATATACACATACATACAGATATATTGACCTTGTATTACTTTATTAGATTTTTGTGCATGTCCCACAGCCACAAATATCCTGTAATTATATAATTCATCCTTTGTAACATCAATAAGTTCTTCTCTCATTTTTAAAACTCCCACCATAACTTATTTCACTGACACTGCACAACCTCTACAGCTCCAGTTATCTCAGTACACTGCTGTGGTCACACTGTATTAAGAACTACTTAACTGGCAATAAAAATACTAATTAGCACCTTTTTCTTATAAACATAGTTACGTGTTAATTAATGTAATGGGAGTTACATATGACAATTATAGATCAAGTGAATACAGAGAAATACCAAAATGTGTTTAATATTAATGTGTTTCAAAAGATTCAAAAATAATTATGTAATAGAGCACGTGCAGCAAAGTTGACAGTGTAGGCGAGTCGATTACCGCCGCCTGGCACATGGGTGTTTCTACGACTCTATGTTAAACACAAAAATTTCTACTTATGACCCATATGGGTATGGAAAAAGTGTACCTGGGCCAGATCTGTCATTATTTGAAATTGGTCAGATGTGGCATCAGTGATAGGCAAATATACACTAATTCATATCTGGTCCAGATCAGTCCCAGATCTACCCAAATTCAGAAACGTAGAGCAGAATTTCTGAAGGAGCTAAGTGGCAAGTTCCAAAAATAACGAAAATTAGTTTTTCAGCTCCAAAGGGTCTAAATACCAAGGCCAATGTACTCTTATAAGCGCTATGCTCCAAGGCTACCCCTAGCAATTAAAATGACTGCGGGAAGATGGGAGCAGTTGTATGTCTACCATCTGTCATTACATAGTTTTTCATCAATATCTCGGAAGTAACATTTTCGTACTTAGCTCCTTCAGAAATTTCACTCTACATATAAGATTTTTTCTTTAGGGGACACTACTAACACAAAACAAAGTTGCCCCTAGCCTTTAATTAATGCCGTCCCTTGGCATGGTGACCCACATTCCTGTAATGCACCTCTAAGCATTGAAATGGGGTGTCGTCTCCTGTGAAAGGTGTGACAGGTTGCGTTGTACCATGTGGAGTTTATTGGGAATATGTCGGAGTGCCTGGCATCTCTGCGTCTCCGCCATTTGTTAACTGTATGTCATCACTGTGTACTTTGGAGACCCTCCCATTACTACATCAAATGAGGTAGGTTGTCCAGCCGGTGGCCCACACGACCCTGTGAGGTCCACTCCACTTTACCGCGAAGCCTGCGCTGAAGTTCCACTTGCCCATGGAAAGGGTGTGTACTGTGTTTTTGCGTAAATACACTGCTTTGGCTCCAGTAGTTCAGGTGGTGTTTCCGTGGGCTTGAGCCGTTGTATGTAGCACAGTTGATTCTCCCTCATGGCGGCTTGTATAAAACCGCCTCTTTGCCATTCTCATTGTGGGGTTTGCTGGCTCCTCTTTATCCTTCGTAGCAGTGGTACTCGCCTGGCTGCTTTAGGTTGCATCCCAACAGGGCTACAGCTGGTGATTGGCCTATCGCAGCACAGACCCGACACCAGAGCGTGAACAGGGCTGTTGGGAGATGTTCAGCCCAGGTCTCGTGCTCCTTTCCCACACAGAGCCAGAGTTGCACCTTCATGTGTTGATTCATGCACTCCGTGGGGTTTGCACGCAAGTGATACACTAGTGTTGTGTGGTGGTAGATGCCTCACTTCTCACATGCATCCCGCCGCTTCTTCCCTGTGAACTCCATTCCATTATCCATGAGCAGCACCTTGGGATACCCCTACCGAAAATAGAACTACATTTTCTAGAATGCGGACGAGGGTGTTGACTCTAGTGCTCCGAATAGCATTTGCTTCAGTCCACCTGGAGAACATGTCAGTCACGACAAGAATTAATAATTTTCCATCAGTGGAGTGGGGATATGGGCCCACGAGAACCAAAGCGACGGATTCAAACTGATGGTCAGGCATGCGTGGCTGCTGTTGCTGTTCGACATCAGCCCATCGCGACTTGAACTTGTTGCATGTTTCGCAGAGTCTAATGTAGAGTTAGACTGCTCAGCTCAACTCTGGACAGTAGACTAGGCGATTGACATTGCAGATAGTTTGGCTTGCTCCTGGGTGTCCAGCAGGATGTCCATAATGTGTGTTGCATAGCACATTGTCTCGCTCGCATGGAGGCACAAACAACTTCCAAGGCTTGTCCCGTTAGGCGGAGGGTGTGTCTCCACTCGGCCGTCAACTGCTTGCCAGTGGCTCACCATTGCACTTGCGCACTTCTCTCTCTTTTCCTAGCAGGTGACACAGTCCTGCTGCATTGACACAATGCACTCATACACTGTGTTGATATTTGTGTCAGGCTCGTCGCTCAGCTGGCAAAGCTGCGCATCTTCTGATCATGGCCCAGGCAGCAGAACGTCCTCCCACTCGGTCTCGCCGCGTACAATGAGATCAGCGCATGGCACACACTACAGTGTGTCTGCAAGCTGGCTGTCATTTACTGCTATGTGCTCAACCTCGAAATTGTACCCCTGCAGTGCCATGGACCACCTTGCGAGCATGCTGTGCGATTCGCGCATGGACTGTAGCCACACGAGGCACCTGTTGTCAGTGTGCAGAATGAACCATTGATTCCAGGTACGCTTTATAACGATTCATTGCCCAAACTACTGCTAAGCACTCTTGCTCATTCATGTGACACCGCTGTTCAGTGAGCCCAAACTTTGCACTGGAGTAATCTATGACCCGCCTTTCTCCATTGTCACCTACTGCTGCAGTACCGCTCCGATACCGTCTTGACTTGCATCGGTCGGGAGGTACAGGAGATGCTGACAGTCAGAGTACACTAGGGTCTCGCACTGGGCGAATGCAGTCTTGATGTCCCTAAATGATTGGTCTACTTATGTGGTCTGTTGGTTTAGTTTCTGCAGAGACCGCAGTATGGTTAGCGACGCTGTTATGATAGCGATGTTTCGGATGTGCTCACTGAGCCAGTTTATCAGGCCGAAAATTATGTACAACTGCTATCGTCTAGCAGGATGTTGGCACTCCTAAACAAGATACATGTGTTTTGTTCGGTATTGAGCTCGATACCCTTAGCAATTGCCATGTGGCCTAAGAATTCAGTATTGGCATTACCAATGTGGCTTTTCGGTACCGCGCATGTTAACCCATTGATGGCCAGCCGTTCTAGGACAAGTGACGAGTGGATGATGTGCTCTTTCCAAGTGTTTGGCCATATCAGCACGTCGTCTAGGTATGTCAATGTGAAATAACCGGCCAGTCCGCTTAACATCTGCCCTATCACTGTTTAGAACATCGCGGGTGCTCCATGTAATCCACACTGTATCGCACAGAACTGGTACTGGCTTCTGTCTGGGGCAGTGAACGCTGCTTTCTCCTGGTCATCCTGTCACACCGGACCTTGCCAGTAACCACTTCGCAAGTCTAGGGACGAAAACACTTTAGCATGGCCGATGCTGTTTAGGGTGTTCTTCATGCTGATGTACGGAGGTTCGATGCGACGTCGGTCGAATGGTTCAAACGACGCAGATCAATGTAGAAACGTAATGTGCTATCTTTTTTAGGCGCAAGAATAATCTGAGAATTGTATCGGCTGTTGGCAGGCTCAATGATTCCATCTGCAAGCATTTCTTTGATCGGTTCCTTAGTGTCTTGGCTTGGAGTGGCATATAACTCTGGCGGGAGTGCAAATAGGTTTTTGTGTTGTTAAGTTAATTCGGTGCCCTGTGACAGCTGTTTGTTTTAGGATGACATTAGGGGTAAATACTTCGCGCCTCATATCTATCAATCTCTGGAAGCTCGGTAAGCTGGGAGTACGTCGCTTGAGACATCTTTCAACTTAACTGCCGGTGCGTGGTCACTCGCTCCCGCTTCTGTGCTATAGGCTGTTCTGTGCTCAATAGTGCCGAAGTGGATTCGCCTTGCCACAGGCTCGACCACAGCGTTTTGTTTTGTGTGCCAAGACAGGCCCAGAATGGCATCCTCGCTTAGCTCTGGCATAACCAAAGCGATATCCCTTGTGCGCACAACAATGGTGGCCTGGCCTATCGCTTGGCACTTCACCCCTTCGGCAGCTAACTGAAAGGGCTGATTAACTGATGCGATTCCCTTCGGGTGCAAGAATTCTGGCAATGAAGCTGTGGGAAGCTACAGTATCAACTAAAGCGTAACAATGGAGGTTGTTAATACTGACGATGGTGACATCAGGTCTCATTACCACCCCCATCGCCCGTTTCCCGGCTGGGACGGAACAGTGTTGTCACCTTGTCACGAATATGCAGGCGTATTTGGACAATCTTCATGTCAGTGCATCTGTTAGGCCTGGACAAAAATGACACTTGAACTTGGGTAGTTGGCTATAGTCCAGTGGGCACGGCAATCTCTTTACAGGGTGTACAGTGCCCTTATTATGAGTGTCATTCTCATACCTGTCAGTCCTTCGGCGTTGTTGTTCGTCACCCTTGTCTGCTGTCCTGACGGAGCTGTCCGCACAGCTGCTGGAGTTCTCTCAGCTGTCCCGCTCCAGCAGCGTGTTGTGGGTGGCTGCAGTGTGTCCCACTCAAACAGGGTGGCAGCTCTGATGAACTCGTCTGGCCCGTACAACAACAGGGGCATGACATGCAAAACTATGGACATGCGGTTTGGGTGACAGCAGTGAGCACTTGACGTACACTGAGGTGAGGTTTGCATTTCCAGAATACGTGGAATTTGTGCTACACAAACACGGCCACGCCAGACGACTCTGTGCTTGAAGGTATGTAAATGCCTCATCGCAATGAGCTTAGAATAGTCAGTCCCTTGACGTATGCGCGGACGCCCGTTCTGCCGCCTCCAATGTCTGGGTTACCGCAGTGGCGTCACGGGCATGTGGCCGCCCTCCTCACTTACACAAACCACCTAAACGCCGGTCTTCGCTATGCGGCAGGTAAACTCCTGATTCCGTAAGCTGTGATGATGGACTACCAGCCTCAATCGAACAGTTTTAGGCTACCCTTTTCTAAGTAGGGTCCACTAACGAATTGGTAGTATTTGCAAGATTAACTAGAGCTGCTAGAGCATGTGTGAGAATGTTTGCAGTGTCGGAGCGCTACGTGCCACAACATAATACAGACCGCAAGTGAAGTTTGAATCCAAGGTGATTTGTGCAAAACTAATGACAGACACATATGCAGTGATTTTACACTAAACATTTAACTTTACTTGTATTACATAACTCTTTAAAAATATTTTCCATGAATGTACAATGTAAATTACTAGGGCAGTAGGACACTGTGGAAAGCCAGCCAAGAAAAGGTTTTAATTGTCCTTATTGTATTTTCTTTGTTTTGTAAATTGTTAGTGATTTTTCTTGGGTGTTTACATTTTATATGTTACGTAATTTTTCTGATGTCTTTTACAGAAGTTTAATTGTTGCTTTCATTTCACAACGTATTTCTGAATGTGTCTTATAAAGACTTTGGACTTGCAGATACGGGCGTAAATATTATTGATGTATTTCTTCTAACTTTCAATATTTTTAGTGCATAATTTTCTTTTAAAATGGCGTGTAAAATCATTACACCAAGTTTGGCAGGAATGCGCGCCGCCGTATCCCTCGCCAAACACCATGTTGAGTAATCTTCGCTTGGTCACCGAGGAAGTAAGTCGCGTGTGTCGTGTGGTCTCGTCTCGCTGAGGTCCAAATTCTGGAACCCTTTTCTCGTTTTTTCTGCCTCAGGGATTGACACGCGTGGGGTTAATCATTTGGACATACAGTTGTAACATTTCTCACTAGTAATGTTCATTGTTGGCCATGTGCCATTTTTAGCAACTTACGCCATCGTACCGGGCGAAATCTCGACATGGTGCGTGGTGACCCGCTCGAGAGTATTTCTGTGAATAAACCGGACATTCAGTTAGATGTATTTCGCGAGTTCTTATTTTCCAGTAATGTGATCACCTCTCAGTATCATTAAGAGTGTTCCACAGTGTGCAACAATCAGCCGCCTGCGTGCTGGGACGACATGCAACACTGGTTCCAGAGTCAAGATCGACTACTGTAGGGCAGGTGGGCCAAGTTCAGAGGCCATCTTGTCGTCGACCCACACCAAAACAGGTACTGACAGAGTCGGGCACATTTCCTGTATTCCTGAATGTACCCTGGCCAATCCACGGCCCGCTCGAAATTTGGCACCGTCTAAAATTACTGTGGGGTCGACACAACAGGTGGGTACACCGGGCCTGAATTTATTCCGCGCGACGTCGCACATGCGCTCGGTGCGATCGTAACGACTGGTGGTGCAGAGACATTCTGCATCACTGTGTCCGTCGTTTGCAATGTCGCAAATGCTGCTGGGTTGAGGACCCTTGAATACATTTTTTTGGAATCTAGCGGACTGGTGCGTGACTGATACGTGGCAGCAATGCAGCCAATACACAGGAAACTGTTCCCGATCACTGTCTGTTGCTTCTCTGCTATGAGGCACTTCACGTACGCGGTTTTCTCGGAGTATTTACATCTCAGCATGCCTGCCAGACCACTGTGGCAGAGCGGACATCTGCACTCATTCAATAGTCCCCGTAATTTCCGTCACGGTGAACCCTGCATGTCGCTGCTGTGTCGTCACCACCACCACCACCGTCACCACCGCCATCGTCGTCATAGTCATCATCATCATCATCACCAGCACCACCACCATCACCAGCACCACCACCATCACCAGCACCACCACCATCATCACCAGCACCACCACCATCATCACCAGCACCACCACCATCGTCATAATCATCATTACCAACACCACCATCATCATCACCACCACCACCACCACCACCACCACCATCATCATCAAACTTTTATGTATTGTCATTTAAGTATGTCACGTCTTTACAGAGATTGGCCTCCCTACCGTGTAAGCATTCTCCGCGGCAAGTCACGACAATATCGGCCAGCGGGAGACGTCGAGCGAGCCTATAGTCACTTGGAGACTAGTCAGCTGTCAGAAAACAACGCGAATTTTGCATGTCCCTAACCATTATCATTATCATCATATGTCACACATAAGACCGCAACATTCAATACGTTCTTTCAGAAAAATCAATTTTTAGTCATCTAATTCCTTAGTTACGCCCAAAACATTTTATTTTAACCTAATTTTTGTAGTTCTACTCAGCTCCACCTTTCTGAGACCTGTCCGCTATAGAAAAGTTCAAGGAAACCTGAAAGGTTTAAAGAATGAAAAACTCCGCAAAAAGAGCGAATTTACAATATATTTGATTTTGTTATGATTTTTTTCTGTACTAATCGACCGAGACAGAAAGACATTAACTTAAACACGTAATGAACACTTATTAATGTAACAGTTAAGTTCCAACAATTTCAGGTGGATTTAAATAAGAAGTTAACTCGGTGGATAGCTGCCCTAAAAATTTAATACATTTTTTGTATTTTAAAAATTTTATAAACGTCAATATATTGTTCATTTTCAATAAAGAGGACGAACTTCGTTACATGATTTTCGTTTTCACTATGTTGTAAATCAATTACGGGATAAGAAACAACATTGTAAACTTTACGTATTATTATAAGTAGAGATGATTGATTGTTTATCGCGGGAAAACTTGACTGTTTCCTTGCTGGGTTTCAACGCACGTTCAACTTATGATAAGATGACTACCTTTCGCTCGTACGTAAAGCTGTTACAATGTTTGATTGAGCCAGTAAGAATCCAGCTGCTGTAATATATACCTATTACTGGTCTGTACATAGCTACGCTGTGTAAGACGTATAACCCCCAATCAAACGTGTCACAAGAAGCTACAGTGTTTTTAAGGGCATGTTGCCACAAATGATTTTCACGACATAACATCATCTCTAGCTACAAGTAACCACGTTTTAAATTGTACACTGCTAAGTTGGCGAGCATGCGAGAGGGCCCGAGCACTTCAACTGTTTTCACGACACAATACACTGTTAAAAATTCCCGTAAACTCAATGAAATATTTACAGAAAAATACTGTAATTACACGGAAATGGGTTCCGTGAACCTAGGTTTACATAATTTTGTTAGTACAACCATTTTAAGTATGTTTTGCCGTAAATTTCGTAAATTCACGGAAATGTTTCTACCAGTATATCGATGGCCCATTTCAAAAGGAAAATAACTAAAAAAAACTGCATATTTGAGTTTGGCTCACCAATGCGTAGACAGAAGTACACTTTACCCAGTTGAAAATAAAAAAACAACACGCATATGTCCTTGTTTTAATAACGTGGCACTTTATTCTGATTGCTAGTAAAGTTCTAGAAATTGGATTTTTTAAAAATTAAAGTGTGATAATTTCAGCAAAGGCAGACTATAAACACCTTAAACAGTTAAGTCTGTGCTTTTGCTTCAAATTATCACCAACCAATTTTTTTCACTAAAAACTGGACATTTTCAGTTTTTTTTTCTTTTGACCTGGGCCATCGATTTATTTATTTAAAGAAACTAGTCAAGAGAAGGGATGCGACTCTCTTGATTCCTTGTTGTAAACGCTCTGCCACGAAGACAATATATCCGCTATGACGAGCTATATAGCCATGCGCTAGTACTAGGCAAAGGCAAAGAGTCTAACTGTCACGTAAGTAACCGAAATGTTCTGAGCAAACCACACAGTTTCTCCAATAGCTCGTCTACTGCCATGAAGAGGGGCGCGGCGACGCACACTCGCCAGTCGCTTTAAGGGTGTTCAGGTGCGATAAGTCATAATTTTATATTTATATGAAATAGTATTAGTTTTGCAGACGGTACTTGTGAGTGCAATTCCCTCTTACGAAACAATTTTAGGTGGTATAGTTCTCTCATAAAGGTGCGTCATAGTAAAAAATTAGCAAGTTCTGCTGCCATGCAAATAGTGAAAACCAGTTGACTTATGTAAGTGAAATAATTCACAGTGAAATTACATGCCATAGGCTACGTGATAAAACATTAATAAAAATCCCGCAAAGTGTTTTTCTATTTTATAAAAACTTTGAATTTTTGCAAATATTTCTTTACTTCTGTAATTTTTTTAAAAACTTCAAATATGGCATTGTGTTTTATTTTTTATTTTTTTTGTTTTATTGCACAGCTCATGGGATGTAAGTTCACAGATAATTATTTCATTTAAGTAGATTGATTGGTTTTTCACTATTTGCATGGCAGCAGAAAATGCAATTTTTGACTTTGACGCCCCTTATGAGAAAACTTTAAGAGGTAAAATTGTTTCGTGAGAGTAAACTACACTCATAAATATCGTCTACAAAACTAACGATATTTCATAAAAATATAAAATTATTATTTTATCGCACTCGAACACCCCCGTAGCTCAGTTGGTTGAGCGGCCGATTTTGGTGCGAGGGGTTCTGGGTTCGATTTCCAGGTCTGGCTGGGTGTAAAATTTGTGTTTGTCCGTTCGAGTCTTTTCAATTGTTAGCGCCAACAAAACTGTCACAATTGGGGAGTAATAAAATTGTTAAAAAAAAAAGGGGGGGGGCTGTTTGGTTTGTTGACGATGTTGAGACCTCGCCAAGAAGCCTAACATTTATAGGAAAAAAAAAATTAAACAAATTAAAAAAAAGTTGGATGAGCTGCCGACTTTTGTGTAAGGGGTTCTGGGTTCGAGTCAAAGTTCTGGCTGGGTGTGAAATTTGTGATCGTACGTTTGAGTCCCAAAAAAATGTATGTTTATAAAACTAACCCATTGCAGGAATCGTTCAAAGATCACAAAAATCTATCACAGACACGGAACTGTACACAAAAATTCATAACTGGAAAAAATAAAGATAAAATAATACATTATGCTAAGGCGTCGGACCATCAATTTAAGAAAATAAATACATAAGAAAGTGGTACAATGGTTAAAACTCCTAGTTAGTCACAAGGTCCTACATTAGAATCTCGGTGAATTACGAAATTTTTTTAATTTTACTAGTTGATATTTCAGAAACTTAGCAAAAAATAAAATTTCGTTGTTTTTATAATGCCGGTAAATTAAACTAAACATATTTTTTTTTTGTCAAGGGAGACGGATTGCCCGTAGTTTTACGGAAGAATCTGTTGTACAGAAAACATAAAACTGTGTGTCCGTGATATAAAGAGGATTTCTGGATAATTTATTGCCTGTACTTTTCCAGTAAATTCACGGAAATATTATCTAACAGTGAAGGAAAGCATTTAAACTTTGTATTTATTATTAATACTTGCCGTTTAATTATTCAAATGTGGAAGAATTTATGTAGTACTTCAAAGTAATTGGTTCCGTATTTCAACTTCGTCTGAAGGAAAGAAAAACAGCGAATGGAAGTTCATTTAAAATTGGTAAAGATATCAAACCATGAACGTGGGCGTAAAGAACAAACATTTCGGAAACTTTTTTTTTTTTTTTGCTGTTTATTTATTTTGCATGCATGTGGCAAATAAATATGATTTTATAAGAACGCACTGTGTCGTACACAAATCAAGTAACTATTGACTATATTATTTTTAATATGTTTTGTTTATGAAACTCATAAAATATTATAACACCCGTATGTAGTGCTTGATTCTACCTCATAACCTCATGCGTATTACTCGACACCCAACCTCGGCCAATGTGATTGAGTTTATCCTGTTATTCTCAGTGCGAATGCCGGGAGTCTACGAATACGGCCTGGACATGAATGTTACTTCGAATAATTAACTTCAAAGTCGAAGTAACACCTAACGACAGCCGTATAGTAATCTGGTTACTGTAATTATCTGACACAATTTGACATTGTGGCTGGTCTGTACACATAACTTTTTTTATTAGGCCTAACTACATTTTCTTTTCACCCAATGAGATAATGAAAATGTTAAGCTCATTTCTCACACAACTATTATTTATTCATAAATAGTTCGTTAGTGTGTCTCAGCTGTATTAGTGTTTCCATTTTATTGGTTTATATGATGGCGTGAGTGAATGTATGTGGGCGATTTTTATGTATACAGAGCCGGTAAGTAGTAGTAACATCATGTGGGTATAGTGTGACACCTGGAAAATGATGGCCGCGGGAAACGGGGGCAGCTCGAGAAAAACTCACCGACATACGGTGTCGTCAAGACATGATTCCCACTGGTCCGGGATTAAATATACACAGGACAATGCATTCCAACATGCAGGTCATTAAATTCGCGAAATTCTCCTGTCCCTAGGTGTCGTATTTAGAAAACAATTCGTTAGCACCGAACGAGTGAGTGAGATATTTTGGTCAACGTTCAACATCGAGGTCTTGAACGCTGGTGGGGGGTGACATGACGGGTGTATGGAGCAACACCGGGATGAAAGGGCGGGGGAAACGAGAGTTTCCCGAGAAAGCCAACTGCAAGGATCGCCACATTTCCCACATGCAAAAAATCCGGGCTGAACCCGCCGGAAATCGAACCCGAAACGCCATGGTGGGAGCCGAATGATCTGACCACTCGGCTTCTCCCTGTACTGATAAATTCGTAGTTTTTTTTTTTAACTGTACTAAACGCTGTCTAACTCTTACACACTACATTAGTAGTAATTTCCAACATATAAAATAATTTTCGGTTCCATAGTTTTCGTACAAGCTGTTGCCAAAGTAATGATTTGGCTATTTACTGCATACACATAGTAAAAACTATTCACACTATACGATACAAATGAAATAGTTTAGAGTGAAAGTAAGAGTATTAAGCTACTGAATGACGTCTTTGTAATTTAACGTAAAATTGTTGGTATTAAAATAATATATTTCATATACCTTAATGTTTGTGTAACTGTATGTAGTGTATATGCGGAAAGGGGGCTGGAAAATTCACTTAATATGGATAAACGAAACCAATATTTTTCACTATACGATACTACCACAGAATCTACTAAATATAAAAACACTGTAGTAATTTAATTAAATATTTTATGTAAGTTTCACTTAAAACAGAGAAGACGATACTTTATAGGGCCAAACATATTACGCCAGGCAAGTTTAAATTTGCAAACTGTCCTCTAAATTTGTGTTGGTTACGTTGGCAATCAGCGTTTACGAAAAGTAACCTGGTAGAGTTACCCGTTGTCCTGTGTCACGTGACCAAAATGCTCCATCGCTAGTAATTGGCCAGGTAGCGATAAAAATAATGCAAACGATTAGATTAATTCACTTTTCTGCGCAAACTAATTTAATTGGAATTCCAATTTCCAAAATCAGTTGTATCCGTAACTCAGTTGCTTAAAGCACAGAAAAATCCATTAACATAAAGGACAGCGGATCGAAACCAGACTCCGCGAGAAATCGTAACGTAGGTCTACTTAAAAAATACGTCTACTTATGAAGATCAAACTCCTTAATAAAAATAGCTCAGTGGAACGCTATTGCCTAAGTTACTAAATATCCTAACAGTTAAAACCGTTGGCATACGGGTAACACTAGCGATTCAGGAGACAGAAACAGAGGTGTACTGATTGTAAGCTGAATGACCACGCTTGAAAAAAAAAAACTTAAATATTATTAAGTTGGCACACTTGGAGAGTGTACAATTAAACTAAGGGTTTTGTAAATTAACATTGCGTGAACTCTCTTGGTAGACTTTACTGCTTATGCTCGAGCATATTGAGGGATTTCTGGGGTGAAACATTTTTCGTTCGGCAAACTAAGGTTTTACAGCAGCAAAAATTAAATTTCTTGTTTAACTGCTAACTGGTTTGGTCTCTTAAAAATGTTTACACTATATTGGTATGTCGTGTGTGTGTGTGTGTGTGTAGAACATACGCACAGCCAGAAATAATTTCGAGAAAACAATTCACGTAGAAAAGAAAATGCTGCGGGACACTAAATTAATAAGAAAATGTGAAATTCAAGAAGTGGTCTTTATGTTCGCATTTTAAAAAATGAAAAACTGTTTCCAGGTTCGATGTAGGAGATTCCCCCCCCCCCCTCTTTTTTTTCCTTTTTTTTTTTTTGTACTTCATGATATATGTAAACGGCGTAGATAATTTTATTTTTCTGACTTAGTACTTGTAATGGCAACCATGTTTATGATTTATTACGCAAAATATATATAAATCAAACTTCTCATAGTACGTAAAAAAAAGTTGTTGGAGAAAATTTCTAAATTGCACAGCATTTGGTAAAAGTATACGAGGCGACCGTAGATCGCGTCCCGTATGCTGGTTAGCTAGCCGTCGTCATCAAACACCTTCCCCTCTTTCATCTGTTTCCCCTCCTCCCCTCTCTATGGAGCTGGAGCCGGAGCCGGAGCCGGCTGTGCAGCCGCCCGGCACGTGCCGACACGTGTTAGCTGTTTCACAACAATAGCACCGACCTAACTACAGCAGGGTTCGTTCACACCTCCAAGGTTGTCTACCGGCCTTGGACCCGTGTTCGTTGACCTCCGTAGAATGCACCGCGGCCGCGGGAGGAACTACGACAGAGACAGAGAGAGGTATCTTCCCACGCCTGGAAGCGAGCTTGCACCCGCTCTATAAACCACATCTGATCAGATAGCCGACCGGGCACATGTCGCGAAGCTTGCAGGACCACCGCTCGGAGGACGTCCGTATTGATGCGAGTCAATGACCACCGTCATTCCAACGTCCTTCTTCTTCCGTGTACAACCTATTACATACTGCTCATGGAAAAATAGATATTTCTTATAGCTTCGTTCTTTAGTTTTGCAGTTTCGAAGAAATTTTTTAAACGCAAATTAATATTCTACATATATAAAAAATTCATTCTTACTGTTTTAACTCTTGTATATCATCGCTTGTATCTGAATTTTTATGATCCAATATCCCAAACGGGTTGTTAGGTTTTTGCCTCTGAAATATCACACATTTTGTTTTCAAAATAAGCCAAAATGAAGCAAAATAATTTTTTGCTGGCAAACGGTACATTATTTAAAAAAACGCTCTTTCAAAAGTGTGCATCGTATAACTGTACACAGTCTCAAATTTTTTCAAAGCATTTGGTTAAAAAATATTAGAGTTATTTGCAATTGTTTGAAGTAAATGAAAGATCATGGTCTTAAGGGCGCGGTCTACCGCAATTTTCATCACCATTTTTTTTATTTCTTATTTGTACCAGATATTTTTTTTCTTATTTTAGGCACACAATGTGATTAAATTAGGCTCTTATGGCATTTTTTAATCTCTTATAGTTTTCGCGTAATGGCTTGTTAAAGTCATATTTTGCATGTTTCCGTTTTAAGGACTACACTAAAACCAACTGGTATACCAAACTAAAAAAAATCACAGTGGATAAAGACATTGCAGGCTACAATGGTATACTCATAAAATTAAGAATAAAAATTATTTGTATTTATAAAAAAATTATTGAATTCTTCAAATTTTTATTTTCAGTTTCAGCATTCCATTTACCATAACTGTTGACATGGAGAATGATACAAGTGCCATTTGAAGTAACATTTTTATACAGTTTTTTTTTTGTAACAGTTCTATTCACACATGCAATCCTGTAAATGAATGTAACACAGCATTCGAATTATAAAATTATTTGTGTCCGACTCTTTTTAATTTTTTATTTTTTTTTTATTTTCTGAAAAACTTACAATTCGGCACTTATATCGTTTCCAATAAACACTCCTCAGAGGCGACCCGATCATTTTGTGACGTTTCATCAAAGGTAAAGGTGCATTGTACATACACCCTATACTTTGAAAATAAGCTGCACTAAGACTTACATACCTACAAAAGACTGCGAAAATGCCCATTTTCGCCATTTTCGGCCGTTAAAAAATATTCTTTAATGAGTAGTGGTGAACTTGAAAAGGGTATACGCGTGAGTAACGTTTTTTATTGCTATTCCTAATCAGGTTTTATGGACCTAAGACCAGCGCTCCCTCCATTTGTCCGCCCACCACCCTTACTTGCAAAAAAATACTGCAGCACACGGAATACATTTGCTTCTTTATTCGCCTGGCCTTTTTTTCTTTGGCGTACTTTATTATGATTTCTGCCTGTGTTTATATAAAACCAGCCCCCCTCGCCACATAGAAATGCCTCTGACTCAAGTAACCTTCTGAGCCTTTACTTGAAGTCTTTTCTTATGGGCCGTCGGAGTTTCCGTCATTTTGCAAGGTATACCAACGATCAAACTATTCTTGCCTCCTGCCGATCTTGTTGGCATATTTATTACAGATCTAGCGACGTGTTTCATAATTTATTTAATTGTCTATGTTTAAATGGAGGCTGTAATAAAAATAAAATCTGTGGCTGTATACAGGTTCGTTAGTAACCCAGAGCGCGTATTGTAATGTTACAATGGGAAGGTATCTTCCAAAACGTGACTACTATTTTTTGTATTTTTGACAGAGATGTGTATTGGCTGTGGTAAACCGTTTTCAAACAACATTCACTTTCTTTTCCTTCTTTCGCTTCATGAAACTGTAAAATTTAATTAGATTATCTGAAAGTACAAATAATAGCTACCAGTCTTCAGATGCAATAATTACATCTTTGGTGAGCAACTATGAAACAATCAGTTTTACGGAAAATGTGTTGTTTTTTTTTTTTTTTTTTTTTTTTGCTTAAACACAAATAGGCCTAATAGTTTAAGGGCGTTCCAAAAAGGGAAAAATCATCATTTTATATAAGTATGAAACAGTGTTAGTTTTGTGGCGTTACTTGGCAGTCCACTATCAACTTACAAAAAAAAATAGCTCTGTCAGTTTTCCTCTAGTGGTATTTCAATATCAAACTTTGCATGTTTTTAGTTTATGCACCCCTGAAAACTAATCAACATAATGGAACGAAAAAATTCACAGTAAGAGCACGTATCACTACCTAGGACTTTACATACATAAAACACATTAAAACAAGGTTTTGTTTTATAAAAAAAATATGAAGTTTGGATTTTTTAACTTATTTTTTTAAGTACAAAAATATTTTGTATTGGGTTTTTATACATTTAAAGCCCTACCTTGTAACATGTACTTTTACAGTGAATTATTTAATTTAATTATGTTGAATAGTTTTCAGTGGTGTACTAAGTAAAAACATGCAAATTTTTATATTGAAATGCCATTATGGGAAAACTGGCTACGCTATTTTTTTTTTTTTTGTAATAGCATAATGTACTCCTTAGTACCGTCTATAAACGTAGCACTGTTTCATACAAACATAAAGTTGTGATTTTTTGCCCTTTGAAACCTCCTTAAGGCCATGCTTATCTATTTATGCAGTTTTTTGCGATTATTATTATTTTAAAGCTTAAACGAGAGCAGACGTCACAGATTTGTTTGGCATTTTTGTTTCAAATGGTTTTGCAGTGATACCTAATTTTTTCAAGACAAGATGTTATTCGGTTTCAATTAAAGAAAATTCTGTTAATTACATAGTCAGCTTAATCATAGTATTTGCTGTCTTAAGAAAAATTATCGAGCACTGTAAAACAAGTTTGAACATAACTACCAGAGTTCAGATATCGTCTCTAGTTTAGGCTTTAAAAATAAATATCGCTAAAATCGTAGAAAGTGGGAAGCAGCGCTTTGAAAATATAAAGAGATAAATGCAACTATTTAAACATTTTCGTACTAAAAGTAATAAAACTAAATGAATTAAAAATTACCAAATTATTGAAATATTTGGCTTCTGTATGTGTAGAAGGTTAGTTGCTGCAGTATCTTTTAATTGTTCAGTATAACTGGCATATAACATCTCCGATTAAACTAAAATTCTTCTTACTGACTTGTATGGTACTAAGTTTTTCACAAAGGTATGAGTATCCTTCTAAATTTATATCCCATTTTAGCAAGAAGATTGTTAGATAATGCTATTTTCATTACGTATGATTTTATTGAAAAGTATTACACTGTCTCGCATGAATGAAGTTTCTGTACATTTACAGAAACATAATCTGCTTAAAATTGATGCAAGAAATATTGTAGAAGAGGCCAATGCCCTAAGTAAAAACATATAACTAGTAATTGTTTCAACTTTCCCATCGACACGCAATTTCTCATAAATACACCCGCTGTAACTCTTATCTATCGTACGAATCGAAGTCCCTTAGCTGCTCTGCAACTGTGATGTATCGGGAGTTGTTGGTGTTGCCTACTAACAAGGCATTACAAATAGTTGCTATTTAATATAACCGCGAATTACTCGGAAAAAGTCTATATTTTTTTTTTACATATTGACATAAACAAAATCAGACCGACAAAGATTGTAAATACTTTATGTTCATCTTGAAAATCAATAACAAAATATTAATAATAAGTCGCGGTCGTAGACAATAAATGTGATAATGTAATTGCAATACCATAAAACATTTAGCGTAACTGCAACTACAACCCTTCCTTACTTTATTTATTTACATGTCGTCCTTCAGTGCTCCGTACTTTAAATATCACCTTACATTTTAAGTTAACTTATCACTGAAAAAATAATTTAACCTGCATTATCTATTAAGCGAGTGGTATTAAAAGCAACTGGTCCATATTTACGCTGTTTCTTCTAATATTATTGTGAAATTCTAAACAGGAGGAGATATTGTAAAATCTTTAAATAGATTGCTTTAAAAACGTTTTTACTATGAAGCTAAAATTTAAAAATCATTATAATTCTTATTAGTTATCGACTTACAGAAAATTTATTGAAGTTAATTACTTCACAAAATTATACATTTATTTTTTGCTTTGAAAAAATTACACTTCAATGTAAAACCATTTTTCAACCAATCTAGTTGATGGATTACGATATTTACTTCCCATTTAGAATTTTAAAAAATTATATTCACGAAATCAGCTTAAACAGGAGGGGTTGTTCTAAAAAAAACTACTGCTATTTTATGTAACCTTTAATGTTTAACCAACTGCAAACGACACTTTCATTGCCATGTAATTCACAGATTTATCCTTTAAGGGCGTTTACAACACTGGATATTTGAAATGGAGCATACGTGACATATCTCAAATATTTTGTTTTCACGTCAGAAGTACACTGGTACAGTATGATTACATTTTTCTGAAACAAGTTGTATGTGTAGATAATTCGTTTACCTATGTGGTGTAATTTTTACAAGGTAATATAGTTCACATCTTTGTGCAACCACCGACTTTAAAACAATTATTTATGTCGATAACAAACCAAAATTTTAATTTTTTTAATTAAAATAAATAGAGTACATTGTAATGGTTTTACATTATCTAATCTCTTTCAGTGTTTTTACAAAATTATATTTGAAAAAAGTAGCATAAAGAGGAACAAGTGGCCTAATGTGGCCGCTCCTGGCACGTGCTTCAAATGCGTTGAAGTGTGTTCGTAAATACATTTTTTTTTTTTAATGAAACTATCTCACGCGTGCTCATTGTGACTGTGTTCGAAAACAAAACACATTTAGGACAAGGGAGAAATGTTTTTGTCAAAGACATCATGTTAGTTAAAACACCGTTCCGAAACCCACAAACACATCAAAAACTGTTCTTTTTCATACTGCCGTACTTCAAAACATACTAACCGGATGTATATGAAACTCAGAAACGTGCACTAAAGACTTTCCGCCAAAAAATTGTTATTGTTGCCGCTAAACATCCCGTAGTAAAAATTCACCCGAGGGAATATTGGCACGCTAGCTCAGTGCTTGGTTCGTTGAGGCGATGCGGCATTTGATGCAAGCTTCGTGTGAGTGCGAGATTTTTGGTCAGCGCTTAAAATCTAGGTCTTTAGCGTTGGAGAGGGGTGATATGAGATGAGTATGGAGCAGTGCCGGAATGAAGGGGCGGGGGAAACGGGAGATCCCCGAGAAAACCCGCCGGCACGATTCCCACGTGCGAAAATCTGGGGACCGACCCCGCCGAGAATCGAACCCGGCTCGCCTTGGTGGGAGGCAGGAGGTCTGACCCCTCGACCACCGCGGCCCTTGAAAGCTTCAAGGCCGCCGGTATAGCTACGTCACTTCTGAGGGTAAACTGCGGTCATGAGAGGAAAATATTGAGGTAACGGTGAAACCACGGCCGTAGAAGAACAGGTCTGGACAATCGCTTGGAAACTTGACCCCTTTGTTGTTCGGCTGCAGTTCACCAAGTTACCGAGAATGTTGTGCTTTATTGGCGCTGCAGTCAGGGCGGTCGGGATAAAACTCCGCCCACTTCCCTCCAACTAAGATAAACAATTTATCAAAACGTATTTTTTATCAATTTATGAAATACTTCCTTCGCTCTCAATCCTAAATAATGGCTCTAGCAATCTTTATTTACTTTATAATGTAAACACTGGAAAAAAGTGGGCGGAGTTTGAGTCCGACCACCCGGATTACAGCGCCAAAAAGTACAACAATCTCGGTAACTTGACGAACTACAGCCAAACAAGGGGGTCAAGCAAAATACATTGGTAGATAGGCGAGTGCCCAGACCAGTACTTATACGACCGTAGGTGAAACAACGCTGAACTTGAGTAAAATCTGAGAATTATTCGTTCACGTTGCACAGTCAGGAAACTAAGATATCTCAGGTGAGGTGAAATGTTACCACAATATTCGCGAGAAAAATAACTTCTCTTCGTGGATCGACTTTCGAATGTTGCTAAAATGTATATAATTTTCAATTTATTATGCACAAATTTTATATGTCGGTGATTTGTTAATTTGTATTTACTGTTTCACTTACTGTAAAGCTGAAAATTTGCGAATTAAAAATTATAAAAAATACGTCGTTTCTTCTTTTTATAACATGTTACCGTAACCATTTTGTTTATAAAATGGTATCGTAACCATTTTGTTTGACAACAAAAGTGACATTAAAAAAGCACGACATCTATTTCATGTAAAATGCATAACAAATATAAATTTGTTATGTAGATGCCAATGCAGTCTTTCATTTACACCATTGTTATGTTCCTCCTCTAAAATATTGGCAAAAAATTTAAAGTAAGACTATTACTCTCCCCCATGTGGCATTCTAACCTCAATTTAAGGCCGCCATGATCGAATTACAGCCAGAAAAATCTTAAGAGAGCGTGGTACATAATTCAACGCTAAAAGCATCAATCTATAACTGTAGGATTCTTGAAGCCAATTTCCGAAAATTAAACAGTAGCAATCCTAGACAATAATTTTAGCCAACGTTTTAAACAAAATTGTTTCCAATGTTACGAACTTCTGAGGCACAATCTCTGACGCCGGAACCTCGTGCATTTAACTGCGGCGCAAGAGATCACGCGTGACGAATTAGTAATTCTGGGTAAATATTTGCTCATAAAGTTGGCTAATACCATTATCTAGGATTGTCATTGAGTATTTTATCAACATTGGTTTCAAGGAAAGCGTAGAAGGCAATTGATGTTTTCAGCGTTTATTTATCTACTACGCGCTCTTAAGGAAGGTCTGAGGACACCTTAAGAAATTCTCAGTTTTTCCTTATATTTCACTCACTTTTCGTCTCTGCAATGAGAATTTCTCACAGTTCACTCAGAGAGGACTTAGATTGTTCTAAAGATGTGCAATCGGCCCTAAGCCTCTAGCACGCGGGTAAGCGGCGCAGAGACACTTAAAAGTTTAGTCTGTGCAGTTGTATAAGTCTGACTGATTTTGACATTTATCTTCTGAGAGAAGCCTGGCAGTTCTATCGTGTTGACACCATGTTTCTCCAGTGGACTTAACGCTCGAGTTTTTATCCGCATGCGAGATGGAAGCCGAGTGGTCTTTTTCAGGACAGGGTGACTTATGCTCGAGATTTCAGTTGCATGTGAGTCTGAAACCGAGTGGTGTTCAGGACATGGATAAGCATTTTTTTCGCTTGTAACGTAAAATACTGATAATATGAACAATAAAACAATCTCCATGGTCTGAAAAAGACCACTCGGTTTCCAACTCGCATGTGGCTGAAAACTGGAGCATAAGCCCCATGGAGATTGTCTTATCGTTCAGCTTTTCATTCTTTTAAGTTAAAATTGAAAAAAAAAATATATTATCCGTGTTCTAAAAAACACCATTCGGCTTCCAAATCCCATGCGATTGAAATCTCGAGCATAAGCCTTCAGGAGGTCAAGATAGGTTGAAGGGTGAATACTCTGGAACTGCTGGGGGCCAATGCTCGAGTTTTCAGTCGCGTGCGATTTGGAAGCCGAATGGTGTTTCTTAGGACAAGGAGAAAGTTTTTTTTTTTTTTCCGATTTTAACTTTAAATAATGAAAAACCGAAATATAAAACAATCTCCACGTTCTGAAAAAGACCACTCGGCTTCCAACTCGCATGCGACTGAAGACGCGAGCATAGGCCCCCTGCTGGGCATGTTTCTCAGAAGAGAATGGTCAAAATCAGGCAAACATACAATGTATATAATATATGAGACCTGGCTGCGGAAGCAGGGATACGAGGAGATGGCGGAAGGAGGATCTGGATCTCTGACGTGACCGAGAGCACGCTAACAAATCGCACTAACCCACATCCCGGGCCGATGCCGCCCTCACTGTGCCGGAGGCTAATATCGTGCCGCCGCGGTAGCTACTGAACGTCCGCAGAACCTGTTCGCCAAGTACCACCTTTCTCTCAACCCTAGTACACACAAGGCGGTTATATAGTTTATCACACCAACAAGTTTTTAACTTACTGACTGACTGAGTGAGTGAAGATAAAACGGTATTCGGAACATTAACGGCGCGGCTACCGCAATTTTTGTTATCATTATTTTATTTTTTATTTGTACCGGATATTTTTATTCTTATTTTAGACACAAAATGTGACTAAATTTGGCTCTTGTGAAATTTTTTAATCTCTCATAGTTTTCGCGTAATGCCTTGTTAAAGTCATATTTAGCATGTTTCCGTTTTAACGACTACACTAAAACCAACTGATATACTAAACTAAAAAAAAAAAAATCACAGTGCATACAGACATTGCAGACCACAATTTCATGCTCATAAAAATAAATAATAAAAATAGTTTGAATTAAAAAAAAAATGCTGAAACTGAAAATAAAAATTTTAAAAATTCAATAATTTTTTAAAAATACAAATAATTTATATTCTTTATTTTTATCAGCATGAAATTGTAGCCTGCAATGTCTTTATGCACTGTGATTTTTTTGAATTTCGTATATCGGTTGGTTTTAGGGTAGTCGTTAAAACGGAAACATGCAAATATGACTTTAACAAGCCATTACGCAAAAACTATGAGAGATAAAAAATTTTCAGAAGAGCTAAATTTAGTCAAATGTTGTGTCTAAAATAAGAATAAAATATCTGGTACAAATAAAAAATAAAAAATGTTGATGAAAACTGTGGTAGACCGCGCCCAGGTCGCCGTGCGGTGAGCAAATCTTCGGCTGTTACCAGAGTTTTCGGTAATAGCTCATCGCACATGGCTGATGTATGCTTAAGAATATCATTTAAAGAACGTTAGATGTACGTATATGTATTTCAAGTTTACCACTGCTCATTAGGGGCGAGTATTGGACAATTGTTTTGTATTTTCCGTTTTTGAGCCATAACATTTATTTAAATTGTATTGTCAAAATTTTCTCTTCGTCAAAGTATAGGGTATATTCTTGGTAAACTGTTTGACATAAATAATAATAAAAACATTCATTAATTTTTCATGTAGAATTAATGCAAGAGAATTATAGGTTAACTTTCAACAATTCTCTTACAATGATTCTGCATGAAAAATTAATGAATGTTTTTATTATTATTTATGTTAAACAGTTTACCAAGAATATACCCTATACTTTGTCGAAGATAAAATTATGATAATACAGTTTAAATAAATGTTATATCTCGAAAACTGAAAATACAAAAAAATTTTCTTTCTAACACTCCTCCGGCCAGCGACGTCACCCATACACCAAGCAGCCGCATCTTCGTCATCGACAGAGTAACACAGGTAAAACTCTTATAGGCTGTTCGCTTTAAACTGAGTACTTGGCAGAACTTGTAATTAATTAAAGATATGCTCTATTGGGCCAATATATGTTAACTTTTGAGAGCGTTGAAACTTTTACGCTGGTTTTTAGTTACATGGAAGTTTTCATGTTAAAAATAGTAAAGATAACTCCAAAACGGCCGAAAGAAAACTTTATGCAGTGCTCACTTTATTGTGAACGACCTATAGTAGATACAGGTGCCGACATTTGTATGTATCCATGTTCGCTGCTACCAGGAAGGCGTGCCAAGTCATAATATACACTTTTTGCTGCAAATGGCTCACCCATCTGTACCTATGGTTTTGTCACATTTACCCTCAACCTGGGGCTAAGGCGTGATTTGGTGTGGCGATTTGTCGTGGCGAGAGTCACCAAGCCTATCATCGGGGCTGATTTCCTCCACAATGGCCTCCTGGTCGATATCCGCATGTTACCTAGCGGCCGGAAATGACGAAAATGGGTGATTTTGCGGTGTATTTTAGACATAGGTGCATAATATTTTAAAGTGTATAGACGTTTGAAATGCACGTGTGTCTTAAATAATTCGTTATAAAATGATAGGGTCGCCACTGAAAACCACATACAGGCGAGTTGTCGGAAAGAAGACTGCATACCAGTTCAGAGACTTGGACCTAGAGGCTAGTGTGAGGCGTGATGCACATACTGTGTCGTCCTTATCGTTTCCGCACCTCTACACTGCGAATGAGCAAAATACGTTTACGCAGACGGCCACCTTAAGGGCTTGGGCCCGAGTTTCTCGGCTTTCGAGAGAATTATTTTTTTAAAATGCATACGAGAGTCGATATCGTAAAATCGCTTCGTAACTTTTTTGCAAATTGGTTTTACTGTGTAATGTAATTTTTCGAGACAAACTGTATGATGAGTACAGCTAATTTATCAATTAGAAGGAAATTTCGTTAATTAACTAATTAGCAACTATTTTGCAGTCTTCTGACTCGACAATATTAGAGTATGCCGTTTAAATCAGTCGTAACAAAGTTACGAAGCGATTTTACGATATCGGCTCCCATTTATGTTATAAAAAATATTTTCGTTAAAAGCAAAGAAACTCGGGCCCATGCCCTTAATATCCTGCACTATAAAAACACTTCCTTTGCCACAACAAAAATGTGTTTGAATATTAACCACTGCAAAGTAACTTTCCACAAAGTTATTTAGCTTTCGGTAAGGAAATCTCTCGTTGCAGCATTTTAAAAAAATGTAGAAAATTTAAGTTTAGTGTATTTTTTTTTTATTTTCTTTGGAAATTATTCAAGTTTCTTTGAAATAAGAATATTATTTCTTCAATACAAAGCTTGGATTAAAAAATACTGCAACTATCTTTACCATAAATATTTCAAATAAACTATCTTAATAACTACACATTTTTGTTACAATTACTGAATTTTAAATTTGTTTGCAGCAAAGTTATTTTCAGAGTTATTATGTTCAAACAATTTGTAGTAGCAAAGAGAGCTTCTTTAGAGCGTAGATACCCACCTATGATTCACAGCAGAACACTTTTTTTTTTTTTTTTAGAATTGTCAAGCAACTGTACTCGATCATGAAATCCACTGTCAAAAAAATTGAAGACCTCGGTGTCACCGAAAACCAGGTTGTTGGTTGATTGCAGTAAAATAATTGATGCGTAAACTGGTGCAAAAAGGGGATAAATATCTTTGAATATGCCTTAGCAACAGGCTGTTGAATATTATACCTGACAATATTTTGGTGCAAGAAAGGGATAAGTTACGGAAGTATCCTCTTTTTGCACCAAACATATATGTTCACTAGTGTCGTACACATATGTGATGCTGCATCGGTCTGCGTGTTATATATATATATATATAGTATTGCTATTTCTTTTAAAGATAGACGAAAGATGGGTGTAGAACGTTATCTGGGGAAAAATAAAGTGTTTTATGTAGAATATCAGCGACATATTTGGTACATTAAGAGATTAAAACTATTTTTTCTCTATCAATTTGCCAATTCCACGCAGTGTATGTCAGCGATAAGAAGTGCACATCCCCTTGTACGACGCGACGAGCTGCCATGGCGAGATGTCGAGTACATGATATTTTGATATGCAACTCCTGTCCGGAAAGTTCCGTTTATGATACTTCTATGGAGTACGAAGTAGAACTCCTTGCAAACCGAGTGAGGTGTGCCGAACTCCGTAGCAATCGGCTGTGCACCGACTTACTGTACTTTAGGTTCTGGGTTCGATACCCAGCTAAGACTGGGTATCGACTGGTCACAAAAATGTCTTGTTACAACTGTCTCGATACATACTCAGGATCAAATAAGTCACTGAAGAGGGGGTGGGGGAAGGAGGCTTGGCGCAGCGGCAATGTAGAGTCCGACCACTTGGCTCAGTGAAGCCAACCCTCGTAGCTCAGTTGGTTGCGAGGGGTTCTGGGTTAGATTCCCAGGTCTGGCTAGGTGTAAAATTTGTGTTTGTCCGTCCGAGTCATTTCAATTAAATGTTTGGCTCGTTGGCGATGTTGAGACCTCGCCAAGGAGTCTAACATTAAAAATAGTGGCTGTCGCTCCTAGTCGCTGAGCCAAGGGTCCCGAGTTCGACTCCCGGCCGGGGAAGTGACACTTAACGTCACTTCCTTGGGTTCAGGACTGGGTGTTTGTGTTCGTCTTGAATAATTACGAAATAAAAGTCACCATACAATTACAAAATACAAAACAAAATAGATGTTACTCGGGGTCACTTGCATTTGCCAACTTAAGAGCCCATGTAATTTATTATGATGAATGTTTCTTAATTCCTTCCTGATTAAAAATTTGGCTGAGATGTAACTAAAAAATTTCCATATGAACGTAGCTTATTACTTTACCTTTCGTTACGTACGTTGTATTCGAAAAATCGGAACGTAACTGTGACATAATCAAGCTAATTAAAGTTTTAAGATAAAAATCCTCTCTTACCAAGTAATAAACACTAAATAACTCCCAGTACCAATTTTATCAATTAGTACGCACCTAATAGTAAACTGCATTGTTTCTATAAAAAAACAACATTGCCGGTTATTCATCTCATCTTCCATCTACTAAACGAAAATGAATATTAATAACAAAAGAGATGACGTGGGCGGAAATTTAAAAATTTAGGTTAAGCCTTGCCATATTGCCTAGCATGAAAAAACGGTAGCATGTTGGACTCGAATTCGGGAGAACCCGATTTCAATTCCATGCGCCGGCCATCCAGATTGATTTTTTTTTCATAGTTTCCAGAAATACCTGCAGACGAACGCTGGAATGGTTCCTTTTAACACTGGCCATGGCCAATTCCTTTCCCTGTTCCTGTAGTAATGCGTAACCGTCTCTAGTGACCTCGCCAAATAAAATAAAACAAAGCAATGCATCCTTCAAAAAGTCCTGGCATCTGTATAAATTACACTGTAAAAAAAGTTGAGGTAAATTTACTCTATATGTAATGGAAGCTAATTACCTTTACAAGTGAGGGAAAAATACTCAACACGTGTCAGGGAAAGTTACTCAACTGGTAATGTACTTTTTCATTACATATTGGCGCAAGCCCTCTAGGACAATTTGACATAACGCGCGAGCGAAACTTCCGAGTGGTTTGTGTAGCGAATACACTACCTTGCGGAAATTTCCACACATATTCGGAAATCAGATTTCCCTCTCAAGGTTGGGGAATATTACCATACACATGATGAGTAATATTACTAACATTTTTTAGAGTGTACTTAGCACACAGTGGATATTTCCGAACGTGCGCATGAAAATATGCGTCGAAGATACACTGCGTACAACGAACAGCATGGTCGCCAGTTTGACCGCCGCTTGTAGTGTACGCAGGTGAAACGAAAGGAATTAATTTTATCATGCACATCTAACATTGCAAAGGAACATTTCGATACACAGGGTCGCTTACCACAACTTCATCTTATAAATCTCCTCTATAATACCGGCAGTTATTCCAATACACCCAGAGTTCGTTAACGACACAGAAAACTTACGCTTCCAGAAGTAATTAGTAGGGCCACGATTTTGTCGCGAAAAGATTTTCGCTCCACTTTGTTTCAGTGACTCACGTTCACATCGGCTGCTTTACTTCATTGCTATTGGCAGCGTGTCTTTGTTTCGGACACGTTTCTCATTTGACTGCACCAATCAGAATAAGATTATCGTGACTCCGTACGTCTGTAATTTTCCAAGGCAAGTCAGAGTAAAATCATCCAATCACAGACGATGTAGCAGAGCTGCAGATGTGCACGTAACACATTGAAACCAAATGTTGCAAAAATATTTTCGCTATAAAATATTGGCTCTAGCCATTAGGTAAAAGTTTAAAAGTTAGTTTAATTACTCGTCGGGTCTTATACGAAAACCGTTGAACGTATTTCGAGGAACGTGCTGGAGAGCTTAAAATAAATCCCAGTTTTTTTTTAAGGTTCTGTGTGTTACCTCATAACTGCCGCTCTAATCAGTGACCTCCAGCAGCTGTGTTTACTGGTGACTTGCATAGCGTGTAAAACAATGCAGCAATTAATTATGTAAGGTGACTTTCATGTCTCGCCTCTTCTTTCGAATCTCTGGAACAAAATGGTACACGAGACAAGGGCGCACTTTCGACACTTATCAGTTTTACGACGGTATTACAGAGATTGTATTGTCACTTTTACGTAACGTTTTGAGAGACAATTTGTCGCGGATTTTCCGCGTGAAAAGCAAGCCACTTATCTTACTATGACTATCCAAGGTCACGAAACGTGACACTGGTAAGATGTAGAGAGAACAGCTGGAATACTTAATCGTCAATGAAATCGTTAACTACTCATTGCAATTCGAAGGAACGTCTTTGCCGACTAGATAGATAATTAGTGGGCGTCTATTTTTACAGTACTAGTCCGTAGAATGATTTGTTTTCATGTAAACAATTAAAAACGGCTTTTAGAAAAATGAGGGATTGAAATCACTAAATCCATAAAAATTGAAAAACTGTAAGTTCTAAAATTTTAAATAGGATAATATCCACGTCGCTATAATAATCTAATTCCAAAAATATTAGCTTTTTTTTTATTTAATAACTTTACTGTCCTCACAAACCAACCGCCAATAGAAGTGCACACATGAGTGGGATATAGTACAGTTATAGACACCGATTTCTGGTGAAAAGAATTTTGCAACAAATTGTTTCAATGCCTTAGTGCACACCTGCAGTTCTGCTTTGGGGTTATTGGATGCGCGGGACTCAGGATAGATTGCAGAGACATATAAGAAAAAATCTTGAGGCAAAGATGGAACTAAGAAGAAATTGAGAAAAATCTGATAATTTTTCGTTTGCATTGCACAGTAAGGAAATTGAGATTTTTTCAGTTGAGGTGAAATGTTACCACAATATTCACAAGAAAAATAATTTCTCTTGATGCATGGATATGAGAATTTAGCTGAAGTCTATATTATTTCCCATTTATAACACAAAAAAACTCACATGAAGGCGATTTGAAAATTAATTTTAGTGTTTCGCACACTGTAAATTTGACAAATTGTGAAATAAAAATGATAAAAATTCGTCGTTGATTTTGATTATAAACTGGTGTCGTAACCATTTTATTTGAAAACAAAAGTGCCATTAAAAACACATCGCTTTTGTATTGGCCCTACCTAAAAATGTACAATGAATAAAAAAAAAAACCTCTATTTACGGCAGCAATGACTGATTTGAAGCATGAAAAAATCTTAAGAAATGTCTGAGGACATCTTACGAATTCCTCAGTTTTTCATTGGATTTTACTCACTTTTCGTCTTTGCATTGAAAATCTTTCACATTTCATGCAGAGAGGTCTTAGATTTTACTCAACATAATTGTAGAGGTGTCGCTAATTTGACTGTGCCAGTAAGAATACTGTTAAAACGACACTACCAGTATATGATTTGCGGGTAAAAACTCCAAGACGGTGATAGTTAAAAATATAAAATCATTGATTGTGAAGCGGAGCCGCTGCAGGTAAGACATTGAAAGAAGTTGGGGCTAAATTCTTTTCACCAATAATCACTTGTTCTAAGTACAGTTGTAGAAGTGAAATGCGCACGTCAAAAAATGGTCCTGTCAACTGCACGTTCTGATCACAACACCATCCTGGGAAAGCTAGTTCTTTACTTCAGAGCTTGGTGGCGGTCAACAGCTATAGGGTCTACGTGACTCCAGAAGAATGCAAGGCCGCACACGGAGGGCTAGGATTTCATTAACCTTGGCGTGGCGACAAGGGGTTCCCTGAACTCTTACGAAACACGTCCTGAAGACGCTTTGTAATTTACAGATATCGCTTACGTGCCCTGCGAGTTCCCTGCCATGCCGGCCTTCTTCCGTGTTTGTTCGTCCGGTGGTTTCTTCACCTTCTAACTAAGAACAGAGGCAACATAATCCTCTCCCCCTCCCCTTACATCTCCCTCGCATCCTCGAAACATAAAATAAGAGTAAACAAAAGTGCGGACACTCACCCCGCTCGGTTGCTTGCTACTGTCGTACGTTACGTTTTTAAAGACATGAGGGACGTGGATTGGAACGTCAGTGCGCTTGCGTAAGTTCAGAGGTCGCGGCGCGCAGAACTTCCAGCTCTAAGCAGTTCACAGCGCCGCCGCTAGATAGCTCTACGTGCTTTGATTGCTGCCGCTTGCAGCGTAGGTACTTTATTTATTAGCATCCTGTGGTTTCATTTTCACAATGAAAAGGATTTGTATACAATGCATACGACAGATATAAAATACATTGAATAAAATAAACGCAGTAGAGCTGTCGGAGTACAGCAAATGCAATATACAATACAATGTGAAAACAATTTTCATACATTTCTAGTGGTTCGACAGAAATTTACATACCTACTTTTTTTTATTTCATACATAATTGACACAATTTTTTTATGATGCATACATAACAAATCAATGGTCAGCTTCGTGTATTTATAGCTATAGTTCAGTGTTTGGTATTTATATTTAAAAACTCATCAACTGAATAGAACGCAGGTGACGAGCGTCGTTGTAGGTTAAAAATATGACAAAATTTTCCTTTGATAAAATTTTTTAACATCGCATAGTTTTTGCGTAATGGCTCGTTAAAGCCAAAATTTGCATGTTTCCGTTTTAAGGACGACACTAAAACTAACTCACTTACCAAACTGAAAAAATTCTCAGTGAATAACGATATTGTAAGCTACAAATTCAACTATATTAAACTAACAAAATAATTTTTTCTATTATTGAATTTTTTAAATTTTTGTTTAAAATTTTGGCATTTTTATTTTAATACAAAAAAAATTGTTATTATTTATTTTCATGTATGTCACATTGTAGCCTGCGACATCTTTATCCACTGTGAATTTTATCAGTTTGGTATGTCAGTTGGTTTAAGTGTAGTCCTTAAAACATAAACATGCGAATTTTGACATTAACAAGCCATTACGCGATAACTGTGAGAGATATAATAATTTCATAAGAGACAATTTTAGTCACATTTTGTGTCTAAAATAGAAAAAAAAAATATCTTGGGCAAATAGAAAATAAAAACATTGTGATGAAAATTGCGGTAGACCGCGCACTTGAGGTACTGAAACAAGATGGTGCAAAATTATTTTCACAATAATCAGGAGTCCATACTCGTGTGGTATCACTGCGTCAAGGAACAGCCAATAAGCAGTTGTTTTCTGACTGAGTAAACATATATTCTAGGCCTGTGAAACCGCGATGTTTTCCAGTCTGTATAAATTTATAAGATACATATTCTTTCGCAGAAAAAAAAAAAAAAGATGTGTGTCAGAATATGATAGCGCATTTCGTTACAGTAACTTTGAATCGAAGTATTATGTCAGTTTACGAATTATTTTTAACGTGTAAATTAACAATAAAAGACCGCCATATTTAAACATTTTCACATTCAAAACTGCGGCAGACATCATAAATGTACACTTTTATGCGTGTATGTTAAAAATGCATTATTCTGTTATTCGTATCGTTATTTAAAAGGTTTATTATAGTTATTATTACTATTAAATTGAGTTTTTGATAACCTAACAAATCATTTGTAAGCTATCAAGAATTATTTACAGTTCATCACTATATCTTGTTTTTTTTTCTGTTACTTTGTTACTTGTGTTTTAATTATTTAGTATTTCATCTCGCTTGTACGCTTGATCCTTATTACTATTTCTAACCAACGTGACTTAAATTGTCATGTTATTTTCTGTTTCATAGTTCAGGTTTTCTTTTATCATACAGTTTTTCGTCTGTTATACATTTAAAAAGTGGTTCACAAAATCTTATTTTATAACTTTATTTAATCTAAATATTATTGTTATTTTCAGCTTCTTGTTGAACCCGGTTAATCTGGTTTGCTTATATGTGGTGACTTTTCTCTTATGTTGTCTAAATTACGACATAAATTAATGTGCTATTTACAGTTTTCTCAGGGTATATCGCCAGTTCATTTTTGCTTGTTATTTTTAGTATTACCTTAGATTTAAGTTTGAAATGTCATAAAATAATAGTAAGTTGTAGACAGAAATTCTTATGGTTCAGTGTAAGACAAGTATACATTGCCTTAACTGCGCCATGAATAAAATCGTATTATTAATTATTATTATTATTATAAATTGGCCAAAAACAGTGACCTAAGTATCGGAGGGCGGACAGAAATGTTGTTAGCCAATGCCTGCGTGGGTATGCAACACGTATAGCGAGAACAATCTCCTACAACTGGGTCTGCAGTGGGCCACATAATTTGCCTCCAATCAAGGCGGTCCTTGTTCGACTCACGATGGGGTCGTCCCGGATTGTCACATGTGAAAATCTTTCCGGGCGATATCACTAGTAAGCGGGTTTTTTATTTACCATTACTGTACTATGCTCGGACCTGGGGGGGGGGGGTTATGATTTAATGGTTTTCAAATTTGTAGCGCTGAACGTATTGAGATCAGGAAATATCATTGTGTAGGAATAGGTTGCATACGACACAGGCGCGCGACACGTCACAACTATCTCGTACGCCTGGATTATATGCAAAATGTCGTACAATCAGGGCCGTACACGTAGCAGAAATAAGGGAACAGTTGAATCCGTCTGGCCGCCCATACTTATCTTCTGCTGCACACTAACAATGTTTACTTAATATTCAGCCATTTATTAAAAATACAAAATCGTTTCCTTGTACGATTTACGGCTTATGCGATGCAATGTTTCCAGAGAATCACTCTGCATAACTCCACAACGCACATGTAACCAAGACATATGTCATCCCAAAAGATGTTAGAAAAACCGAAATTCAACGTACTGTGATTTGCGTGTAGAAGTCTAAGTATCCAATCACTGAATATGAACTAGGGCTGCAGATGTGCACATGTCACTGAAACAAAATGGCGTAGAATTGTCTTCGCCAAAAATCAGTGACTGTATTCGTAACTATTTTTTAAATATGCCGTAATATTTAATAGAAGACGGATTATTTAATTTAAATATGTCCGTTGTATTTAGTACTGACTGAACTTGGTCAGTCACCTGGCTATTGTGCACACTCAACTTTCGCGACTGTTCTACTTACTTCCTAAGCCAACTTAGGCGCCGCCTACCCGCGCGTGAGAGGCTCAAAAGCGACTGGGAAGTAAGGTCGACCTCGAAGTGCACACCAAATGCCGCGTCGTCTCAACGAGACAAGCGCTTAACTAGCGTGCAAGCTTCCCGCCGAACGGTTTTTACTATGGGACATTAAGCGGTGACCACATAATTTTAATGGTAGAAAGTCTGTAACTAAGTTCACTGCAGGTCGCAATTTGAGTTTCATATACATTCGGTTAGTACATTTTGAAGTACGGAAGTCTGAAAAGGCCGTTTTTAGCCATGTTGGAGGTCACAGAAACAGAGTTTTTAATGAGCGTGGCGTCTTAACAATGAGGTTCCGGTCTTGTCTGAAGTTTGTTTTCTTTTCGTACGTTGGCACAACGGCCATACGCGGAATATTTTCGTAGAATAAAACCTGTTTACGAACATGCTGCAACGCATTGAAGCGTAGGGTAGGCGGCAGTCTTAAATGGGCGGTTCATGTCAGTTTCCAACGTCGTTATTTATTTTTATATTTGTACCAGATATTTTTTTCTTATTTTAGACATAAATTATGATTAAATCTTCCTCTAAGGAAATTTTTGTATCTCTTATAGTTTTTGCGTAATGAGTCGTAAACGTCAAAATTTGCACTTTACGGTTTTATGCACGCCACTAAAACCAACTGACATACCAAACCGAAAAAAATTCCGTGTATAACGATGTTGTAGGCTATGAAATGACACTTACAAAATTAAAAAATAAAATATATTTGTATTTAATAAAAAAAAATGCTGCATTTTGAAATGAAAATTTAAAAATTTCAACAATTTTTATTTATTTTTTTGTTTTTATATGTGTCAAATCACAGCCTACAACATTGTTATACAGTATGAATTTTTTCGGTTAGGTATGTCAGTTGGTTTCAGTGGCGTGCATAAAACCGTAAAGTGCAAATTTTGACGTTTACGACTCATTACGCAAAAACTATGAGAGATACAAAAATTTCCTAAGAGGAAGATTTAATCACAATTTATGTATAAAATAAGAAAAAAATATGTGGTACAAATATAAAAATAATAAAAGACGTTGAAAACTCAGGTGAACTGCGCCCTAAGTCTTAAATTGTGTAAGCCACTTTAGTCTGTATCGCACCTTGGCGGAACACATCAGCAAGAGTTGGTTCTGTGTGAGGTAATATAGGATGCACACGAGTAGTCACGGAATCTTTGTTTTATTTATGGCGCGAAACTTTTTTCCTTGTCGCGCCGTATTGGAGGCGTGCTTGTTTACAACCACAGTCGCGTCGTTTTCGACGACGAGCAAACGAATCTCTCACGAGGGGGTTCCCTTCCCCCCTCACCAATCTGCGTCACGTGGAAGCTGCGTCCGGTGTCTATTAAATCCGACGGCCCACTTTTGGGTCGAGGACGTCCCGCCGTTAATAATTTATTTGACGACAAGGAAAAAACGTTGAGCTTCTGTTAGCTAACCATTGTGTCACTGACCGCTATCTACTGCGAGAGGACTTTTTCCTGCTCGGATTGGGCAGACCCAAAATTGGATCTGTGTTTCGTAAATGAACTGTTCACTCACCACTGACGTGGGTACAGTCCACATGGGAACTCTCCCGAGTTCCAGGTCG
>PNEQ01054810.1:35345-45874 GCA_003012365.1 Medauroidea extradentata
TCAAAGTCAAAATTTGCATATTTTTACTTCATACAAAACTTGAAAACCAGTAAATATAATGAAATGGAAAAAATCTCATCAAAACTACACATCACCGTCTACGGCTTGAAGCATATACAAACACATTATAAAATATTTCTGTGTTTAAAATAAATTTCTAAAAGTACCAAAAAAAATTTAAATTTTGAAATTTTTTATTCAACATAAACATTTTTTGTAACGGGTTTTAAATGCTACAGGCCATAGACAGTAACGCGTAGTTTTGATACGATTTTTTTCATTTCTTTATGTTAACTGGTTTTCAAGTTTTGTATGAAGTAAAAATACGCAAATTTTGACTTTGAAGTGCCATTACGGGAAAACTAGACGAGCTAATTTTTTTTCCGTTAGAGGTATATGTACTCTCAAGTAATGTGTACAAAACTAACACTATTTCATACAAATATAAAATTATGTTTTTTCCCCACTTGAACAACCTTAAGAGGGCGTGGTACATAATTCAACGCTAAACGCATTTATCTATAACTTTAGGTTTCTTGAAGTCAATTTGCGAAAATTAAACAATAGCAATCCTAGACAATAGTTTTAGTCAACGTTTTAAACAAAATTGTTTCCAGTGTTACGAACTTCTGAGGCACAATCTTTAACTACAGCGCAAGAGATCACGCGTAACGAATTAGTAATTCGGAATAAATATGCACTCATAAAGTTGGCAAATACCGTTATCTAGGGTTGTCATTGGGTATTTTATCCATATTGGTTGCGAAAAAAGCGTAGAAATCAATTAATGTTTTCAGCGTTTATTTATCTAATACGCACTCTTAAGGCAATGATCTTTCATTTATTTCAAACATTTGCAAATAAATGAAATATTTTTCAACCAAATGCATTAAAAAAATTTAAGACTGTGTACAGTCAAACGATACACAATTTTGCAACATCGGTTTTTTTTTAATAATGTACCGTTTGCTAGAAAAATTTTCTTTAATTTTGGCTTATTTTGACAGCAAAATTTTGGATATTTCAGGAGCAAAAATCTAAAAATCCGTTTGGTGTATTGAAACAAAAATTGAGACACAACGATGATACATCCTAAGTGTTAAAACTGTAAGAATGAATTTAAGATTTTATGTATTAGTTTGCGTTAAAAAAAATATTTTCGAAACCGCTGTAAAACTTAAGAGCGAAGCCTTTAAGTTGGCCGTCTAGGTGGACATATTTTTTGTGTCCAAGGCCAACAAGTGCGGAAGCAGTAAGGACGATGCAGGACGCACATAATGCCTCACCCTAGCCTCTAGCAGTCTTCTCGCTGACAACTCGCCTCTGTGAGACTTTCAGTGGCGGCTGTCATTTCTGTCGTATTATTAGTAGGGACCCTGGTTTATCACGGAAATAATTTTGCCCCACGTTGTTTCAGTGCCGTACGTACACATCTGCAGTTCTGCTTCGTGTTCAGTGATTGGATATTTTAACTCTCTCGAGCTTTGGGATTCTACCGGCAAATCACAGCCGTGAGGTGTTGCAGAGGCTTTATTGTAATTGGCTCAGACAAATGATATACGGCTCTTTATATAGACACGCTACCAATAATCATGAAGCAGAATTTCAGATGTACACGTAATACACTCAAACAAACTGGGACAAAATTCTTTTCGCGAAAAACCAGGGTCCCTAATTATTAGATATAAATGTGCGTTGCACACACTTATGCCTTAATATATTCTACGATATGATTTACGTACCTAGAAAGAACGCGAACACACACATTATTTTAATTTTCGGCCGCTAGAAAGTACGTTTTAATAATTGTTGTGAACATAAAATGGGTTTACGTGTAACATACTTTAAAGCCGTTTTTGCGATAATTAATTTATTGAGCTCAAACGAGAGCAGATATAAAAAATCTGTCTGTCAGCATTGTTTAAGATGGTTTTTTGCCATTATCACTAAAATTTTTTAAATCAATCAATTATACGATTTCGACTAAAAAGTCAATTAACCAGAATTTCGTTAATTACATAATTGAGGACTTAACATCCAAAAGGGGCTATGTACCATTTTCGACAAAAATTAGTTAGGTACATAGAAAGGTGCCAAAACATAAGGTAGACGACATACCTAAAGTGCTATCTCCTAGTGATATTCATGCGCGCCGTACATCAGCACAATTACATGGTTGGCGTAACATCAACACATTTTAGTTCATTAATTAAAATATATATATTAATGTTCATAAGTGTTTTGTATTAATTACTGTTCGATTGCTCCTATTTACTACTTTCCTATAGTACAAAATATGTTCACGCATTTGGATATTTCCTTGTTCATTTGTTTGTCGCCATACACTGTATTCGTCATTATCTCGAAACTTACCTTTTGACACTTAGCCCCATGCGAATGTTAAGTCTTCTATTAGCTAAAACCATGCCATTTACTGCCTTGGAAAATCAACCAACATGGAGGAGACGATTTTAAACAAAACTGCCAGCCAGATTTTTGATATCTGGTCACGTTAAGGGCGTAAAAAATTAATGTGAATAAAAAAATAGAAACTAAGAGAGCGTGGCATTAAATTGTGTGGTTTACATGCGACGCCGAAGAAAAGTCCTTGAACGGAGTTGCAGCGTGCGTCACTTGTTCTGTTTTACACTACGGTATAGTAATAATAGCAATAATATCCAGTAGGAAAAAATCCTGAGGGTAAGGTATCTCACCCCGTGAGACAGACTTTCAGCCAGGGAGCACGTAGGCGTCTGCAGTTAAGACTTGGTTTCAGTCGCCATATTGAATTTTAATATGTTTCGCTTTTTTGGAATTCTGAGAAGAAAAACGTTAAATCGGCGACTATACCGCAAATTCTATTTACCTTGAGCTACAATATAAGCATGGCTATAGAGCTAGTAATGTATAGTTAGGTCGCAATTTGTAGGGCTTGTTATGAATATAAAAAAATTTACCACACACATTGCGGCGTAATTATAAGTTGACAGCTAAATCGCAAGGCCTGTACTGTAGCAAAATGTAAATAGAATCTGAGGTATAATCGCATATTTAACATTTTTCTTCTTAGAATTTCCAAAAAGCGAAATTTAATAATAAAATTTAGTATGGTGTCAAATACCGAGCCTTAACTAAGAGATGACATGAGACACTAGAATGGAACAGCAACAGTGTGAGCGGGAGGGTGAAAGAGAGGAGGTACTCCTGGAAAGCCCGCCGGCCAGCGGCAGCGTCCGCCACGTTTTCCAAGTGCGACCAGCCCCCGCCGGGAATCGAACCCGGATCACCTAGGGGGGAGGTGAGTCGTATGGTCACTACACCGCCACAGCCTCTACACGAAACTGATTCCTGTTCCCAACATCCTGTTAATCCACTCAAAGAAAACATGCTTCAAATACGCTTCTCTCTTTTTGAAAATACACACCACGCTTGATTACAAACATATTTTTGGAGGTTGTCAATGTGGCTAAAAAACTGTTTTTTTTTTTCAGAATGTAGAAATACCAATCTAATTTGCAAAACAGAATCATAGAAGCTTTCGTTTGACTTCGCCCATACTTTTACGAATTTCGGGCTCACAAAAAACAACCATTAGTTAAACCTGTTTTTAAGTATTCTGACTTGATGCCTATCAGTATATTGTTACTCTCTGTATTAATTATAATACCAATAGTGATAGGACATGACAAGTGTTGACACTAATATGTGACGGAAAGGTGAAAATAGACTGAAAGTAGAAAATTAGCACAATCTTAAAAATTTCCAGAGTAGAATTTCGAAAATAGCATGGAATTTGTGCGCGCGTACATGTCCAGAACATTTTACTGGCATACAGCATAGCCCACGAAATAGTGATTTTTTTTTCAGCTGACATGTCTCAGAAACAAAATCTAATGATTTACTTTAATCAAACAATTTATTAACTTATTTCATATGTGAATGACAGTAACAAATTAACGGAGCTGAAATTAAGCTTACTAAATATCCTCAAATCCAAACTCTTTATGGTTTATTCGAATATAAAAAGTGGAAATTCATGCGGACATACTAGATTATATAATTTTTTTTTTTTTAGAAGTAGGTCCTTGCCTAATAGGCAAGAGTTCAGGAAAGAAGAAAAAGACCTGTGAAAGGAAAGAATTGAACACAAGAAGCCAAGGAACGACACACTGGAAAGATGAGAAAATCTGCAACCAAAGACAATTAAATACAGTGAAACATAGAAAATGTTGTTTTGTTGCACCTTCAAAAACAAATATTCTAATAAACGATGATGAAGGTAGACAGTTTTTGGCAGAACCATAAAACCCTGGGTTTAGGTAGAAATATATCATAGTTTCTATTTTTTTTCTGTTGATGAAATTATGTTAGCTTTGTAACGTTGGTCCAACGTAATCTGTGATACGAAATGCCAAATGTATGTTCGACAATGTGTTGCCAACATTCAACCAACAATTTTAAATATTCAAAAACTTTCTCTTCCAACGCTATAATCTTAAAAAAAAACTTTATAGCTTGTGAGATTTTCCAAATGGCAATGCACAGCAGGCCCCAATAAGTTATGCTATCTGTGCTGTCAGTAATGTACTGTACATTCGCTCGTGTGTTAGACTATACCATGAGTTTATCTCCGAGGCGCTGAGTATTATCCCCATGTCTCTTCTTAACTTCTTGCTTAATTAACAATATCAGCTGTGGATGTAGTTCATATAAGGGGCTGGTCTGGCAATACTCTGCCCGCCCGCGTAATACCTTATCATATTTCCACTAAAGATCTCATGTGTAATCACGCTTGAATCGCATGCTGACTTGGGGCCAGTATCGATTTGATTTAGTCCGGTCAATGAACGAGTGAACTATTGCGACAGATGATAAAAAGTAATTCAAGAAACTATATCCAATTAATGGTCCTACCGATTGGCTCAGTGGTCATCGCTCCTCACCAGTGAGCCAAGGGTGCCGGGTTCGAATCCTGGTTGGGGAAGAAAATTAGTAGCTACATCCACGGGTTCAGGACTGGGTGTCGGAAGACAGTGGTGAATCGCCGCAGTTACATCTTCTCTTAGTCGCGCCTCAGGTGATACCACTGAGGTTCCAACCAGAACCCATCCTGAAAACTCAACATTATTAATTTAATATTTTGTGTCGTGTTTAGCTTACCGGATGATCGAGTGAGCGTAAAACGATGATAGCGACGTAACATACCCTGGAAACTAAACAGTGACGTACAACTAACCACAGAGGACTAAGCCAGTGATGAGAGATTCTGGCCAGCGCTTAAGAGGAGTCCTCGACTGGCGCATAACCGGCTTTACAGCTTGTCACGCGTATTCTTTTTCACGCGAAACGGCTGAACTTATTCATATTACTTTTATATACGAAAAGAACACAAACTTGAAACTATACTACCATGTTTTCGAAAGTTCAGTATGCTTGTTAGAAACGTGATTTTCGGGCCTCTCGAAATGGCTAAAAACGGTTTTTTTTAGACTGCTGTAACTCCGATAATATTACCTGCATTTGTAAAGTGCATAGGGAGAGGCATGCGTTGGTCTTTAATTCATACTTTTCAAAAATAAAATGTTGTGGTCACCGCTTAAAGTCCCGTAGTTTTTCTAATTTGTACATGCTTATTTAATAAAAAAGATGCAACAAGGTCAATGCCGCAAAAAAAATCTTGCCCCCCTCCCGCCAAGAAAAACCTGAAAAGACCCACCTGCTTTGCAATAGCAGCGAAACTAGCAGCAAATATATTCACTGTGTCAAACTCTCCCATAAGAAAACACGTATTCTTTCTATCCTGCAGAAGAATTAACCTTAGTGGGAGGCGAGCGCTTTAGCCACTGAGCCAATCGCGAATTCGATTTAAACCTGTACAGTATACGTGTTTGACGGGCCTAGTTCTATGCTGCGGGAAAGTAAACCAACTCATATAACACCGCCCTACACTGCAATCCGGGTTTTATTGTCGGCAGTCACTTACGATGTTCCCACTTGGGACATGAAGCGTGAGTTGTCTGCAGGTTTTCTCGGGGTACTCTCGTTTCTCCGGCCCTCTCATTCTGTTGCTGTCAATAGAGTTCAAGACCTCGCAGCCAGCGCAAACCAAAATCTCTCGACTCCACGATAAGCGTCAAGACTTACGTTCACAGACATAGTATATGCATGTTATTGTAAACGTTGTCTCGGAGAAATGTGAGAGTTTGTGTTACAACGAAGTCTGCTTTATAACTTTATCAGATGTTTACAAGGGCAGTGCAAAACGCTTGGGAAGCACTCCAGAGGTAAGTTGTTTATTAAACAGAGTTGAGCTATGTTAGCAACTACCTTTTGTTCTTCTTCTCAAGCAGCCCCGAACAGAACTTGTATCAGAAAGTCGTGGCCTCAATCCGACAGAGGTAATGACACACAGTTTGTAAGAGGCGTGTACAACCGATGTGGCGAGGTAATTAAGGCTCGGTTTTAGTCACCATATTGAATTTTATTACGTTTCACTTTTTAAATTCTGAAAACAGAATTGTAAAATATGCGATTATACCTCAAATTATGTTTACAATTCGCTACAGTACAGGCCTTGCGATTTAGCTGCTAACATATAATTACGCCGCAATATGTGTGGCACTTTTTTTATGTTCATAATTTGCCCGACAAATTGCGACCTAACTATACATTACTAGCTCTATTACCATGCTTGCATTGTAACTCAGGTAAATATAATTAGTAGCCGATTTAACGTTTTTCATCTCAGAATTCCAAAAAAGCGAAAAATAATCAAATTGAATATGGCAAGTGATTGCAAACCAGCCTGCTCCAGAGCGTTCTGACGTGAGCAAGGGTGGGGATGTCATGTTAAATTATGTAACGTGAAGCTCAGTACCTGTCGAGCCTACATACCAGGTGTATCGCCAATGAGTAGTCAAGTGCATTTACGCTATTTAGTCGCTACTTGAGAAAATGTAAAAATATTTTGATATTTTCTTTTCTGTCAAATGTCATTTATATTCTTGACGTACCTGCCGCTACGTACTATAGTCAAGCCACCCTATAGATTGCCAAAATAAAATAAAAACCTTTACACGATTTAATTTACAAAGACCAACAAAATTGCGTTTCGCCACTAACCCGGACGTCACATGACGAAGCCGACGACTCGTTTTCTTTGGACAAACAACGTAGCAGAAAACAGAATGACAACACACGGAAAACAGAAGTGTAAATGTGATACAGCCTGTATATTCCACCAATGGTTATTTCTTCAATCTCAGTGTTGCATACGTTGCAATGGTCCTTGGACGTTGGTCCCACAAAGTTAAGTTACGCAAAAAAAATTAAGATTCTTCATATTGATACTAAATGCCGTGAGCCATTTCAAGACGATTTCGGGATTGTAAAAGGATACATTTTTATACATTGAAAATTGAAAAAAAAAAAAAAAAGTTAATTTTTGCGTAACTTTGAGTCGTGGTTGTTACTGGAATTTTCAAAGCTAACGTTTTTTTCAAGCAGCCATAAAATACATTGATACACATTTTCTTTTGGGTTATGTGGGTTTGATTTCTTAACTTATCTACTGTTTGAAATGTTGGCTGCACGGCAGCAGCAATTTTGTGACTTAAATGAGTGATTTTGGAAGAACTACAGAGCCTAAGATTTTTTTAACTGGGGAAAATGACATATTATATTAGGTGTGTAAACGCTGCACAGTGTTTGGCACCAATATGAAAAGAAAAAATATTTTTACGGGTCCAATACCAATTATAAACCTACACAAGCGTACGTTATTCACGCATCTGATGTCAGAAAAGCGAAAACACGTAAGGCAAAACACGTACGCGCATCATGCCTGAACATGACCTCTAAGCGCTTGTCACTGAACTACAGTACAATCCCCTCGCCGGTAGCGCGTCTTTATGTGAGATTCAGTGTTGACAGTATCATACTACAGCGTAAACGTAAATATTCACGAATGCCGTACGTGCATGCTTATTTCTTTTATCTTTTTGTAACATTCTGCACCGTGACGTTCACATCCAAACAAGACTGTGATAACAACCATATCTGATAATTTCCGTTTCAGTTGCAAGAAAGAGAGATTAAGGCAATGGATTTCTATTTCCGCTGTTTTTGCGAGTTTAATTTTTAAATCCTGAAAGGTAGCACCTCGGACCCTAGCCGAAGATACACGAACTTGCCCGAAGTATGCGCTACGAGAGAGAGGGAATGCTATCTCTCTCTCTCTGTCTGCGCTTCTTTACGAAGTTTTTCCGTTATTTAAAATTATTGATGCCTCTTCGTTCATTTAAGTAGCGTTCTTCGTTAAATTCTCTGTAAATTTACTGTTTTTTCTAACAGTGCAGATATCGTAAAACCGTTACATACAAATGTTGGAATTCGTCTAATTTTTTCAAAACACAAGTTTCATAATTTTGCATAAATATCGGCGAAATTATCTTTTCTCAAAGTTAATAACTAGCCAAAGGTATACAAACTCACGTTTTAAAAATAATTAGGCTACGTAGTACAAACAATTTCCAACTTTTATAGGTAACGGTTATTAGATATCTTCTCCCCTTCAGGATTTGAAAAATAAAACTTACTAAAATAGCATAAATAGGGACCACGGTCTTAAGGCGGTTTGCTACCCAGGCCCCAGGCCGCCGAACGATGCGCAGAACTTTGATGTATATATATATATATATATATATATATATATATATATATATATATATATATATATATATATACATACATACATACATACATATAGAAAACGGCTCAGCGATACGTGTTTCAAACAGCAAACTCTATCAGGAATTCAAATGCTAACTATTTTACATTCTGCCCTGTTTTTGGGGTTGCATGAATTTCGTGGATTTGTCAAGCAGTAGCCTGTGACACGCCGTTTCATTTATTTTTATTTGTTTTGACACGTAGTTTCATTTTTTAAATTTTGTTTTGGTTAATTGGTTTTTGCGGCTTATAAGAACTAAACACGTGCAAATTTTGACTTTGAAGTGCGATTATGGGAAAACTGGTTGAGTTTTTTTTTTTTTTTTTTTTTTTCGTAAGAGGAAACTGTTTTCTCAAGTTACATCTGTAAAACTGACACTGTTTCATACAATTATAAAATTTTTCCCTACTTGGACTCCCTTAAGACGGCCACCTGCCCCACGCTTCAAATGCGTTGCAGTGTGTTCGTAAACAGGTTTTTTCTACGAAATTATTCCTTGTGAGCCCATTGTGCCAACGTACGAATGGAAAACACACTTCATACAAGGTCGGAACCTCACTGTTAAGACGCCACGCTCATTAAAAACACTGTTTCTAAGCCTTCCAACATAGCTAAAAATGGCCTTTTAAGACTTCCGTAACTAAAAATCTACTAACCGGATGTATGTGAAACTCAGATTGCGACCTGCACTGAACTTAGCTGTAGATTTTTCACCATTAAAATTATATGGTCACCGCTTAATGTCCTACAGTAAAAGCCGTTCGGCGGGAACCTTGCACGCTAGTTCAGCGCTTGGCTCGTTGAGGCGACGCGGCATTTACTGCTCCGTCGCTTTTGAGCCTCTCACGCGTGGGTAGGCGGCCCCCTTAAGAACTCGTTGTTGTGTTTGTCCTTTCTTCCCCATCGCTGAGTTGGGCAATGGCGAGCCACCGCAGACTAATATCCCCAGGTGTTCCCCCAAGACCGTCAACTGCCGAGCAAATACGGAAAAATACGAATGAAGGGGTAAAAGGCATTTTACAGTATCAGATATTGTCAGCCAACTGCCGACCAATAGTAGAAGTCAGATAGCATACAGTATACTTGGAGTCGAGTCTGCTGTCAGGAAATATAGTGAATTTTTAAGGTCGCTATCCATTGGTTTGTACACTGAGAAAAAAATTTCGTTGATGGAAACAAAATTTGTTTGAATCAACCAAATCATTTGTTTACAGAGGGGCAACGAAATATTTGTTTGCTTGTACCAGATTATTTTGTTCCCTCGATTTGTTTGAGGCAAATAGCTGAATTTTGTTAGCAGTACCAAATATTTAGTTGGTCATAAAAATATTTCGTTGGACATATTAAATGCGCATACAATATTTTAAGAACTAAAAAGATTATATTTTATAAACTTGGAAAATTTCTAAAATTTAAAAAAAAAAAAAAAAAAAAAATTGTGTGCCCTCGCCGGGATTTGATCCATTATCCCTTCATTTATCACCTACAATGCATGACCTAACCAACTGAGCTACGAGTGCTTCCATGGGAGGGAGAGTGTTATTTGTATAGGAATAGTTACGTCGTGCACCGCAGGGCCGCAGCACAAACAATGAGTCGTGGAGCTGCAGTGTTTTTCAAATTTATAGCATTTTCTTTTGTGATCAATCGAATTAACCACTTTCAAATTGTTATAGCTAACTTTAAGATACTAGAATTATGCTGATTAACAGTTTAGACGTCAAATTTGTGGCACAAACTTATATTTTAAATGTTGAGGTATACAGTGTTCGCCATCTTATCGCTTACGCATGCCAGA
>PNEQ01054810.1:51852-147109 GCA_003012365.1 Medauroidea extradentata
AAAATAAGCAAAAATGAAGGAAATTATTTTTTTTTTTGCTGGCGAATGGTACATTATTTAAAAAAACGTGCCCACAGTATTGTGCATCGTGTGATTGCACATTGACTCAATTATTTTCAAAATTTTTGGTTAAAAAATATTTGAGTTATTGGCACCAGTCTGAAAAAAAAAAACTCGGGAACAAGCTCTTAACACTGACATTGAAGAACCATTATTAACAGAGGCACGAGTATTTCGCGTATTCATCTGACAACAGCGTAGACTTCTCAGACCTATACACACACTGGCCGAAGTCAAATATTCATTGGCTTCTAACCGTACCACGTGTTACCACCACGACTTGTTTCCTTATTTATCACTGGCTTGCAGTCGTCAGAGAAGTGTTAAAACAGGTGTCGTCTAATTACTACAGACCTGAAAAATTCGCAGGTTGAACAACCTGTAGGCTAACCTCCATAATATCTATACGTACTCAAGCAGACAACTGCTCATTAGCTGTGCACTGACACTGTGAAACATCAACTATTTTGCCTCCATTTACTTGCTTCTTTATTATTGGTTCAACGCTGTCCAGGAGGAGTCAAGTAAAGCAACAGCTAATTGAGAAAGTGACAGGAACTTATGGTTGTTGGAATTCTTGCTTGTGTCCAAAATAAAACGCGAATTTTTCAGGTCCCTACTAATCACAGAAGGCGTACTGAAGTATACATTATTGCATTTAACCTGACCTAGAATCAATGCGTGACATAATCGTGCCTCTAATTATTAAAGATGATGTTTATCGCGGGAAAACCTGACTGCTGGATTTCAACGCACATTCAGCTTACCAAAGTATTACTAGCTTTCTCTTGTACGTGAAGTTGTTGCCCTATTTGACTGAGCCAATAAGAATACCGATATTGTAATATTTGTTGCCTGTTGTTGGTCTGCAGACAGCTACGTTGTGGCACACGTACATCACCCAGTCATATATGTTGCAAGAAACCACAGTGTTTTCAAGCGTATGTTGGCACAAAACATTTTTGCCATATACCATCATCGCTAACCATTATGTTTTCCGGAGGTAGCTGACGTAGGTTCTACATAACCGCAAACTTCTCAGTACTAGTTCAAACTTTTATTTTCTTTTTCATGGCGTTCTCTTGATCCTTGAACGCGTTTTAACACGACTTCAAAAGACAAATAGAAAACAGTTCTGCGATCTCATTTAAGGTAAGATACATGCACGCAAATAAATATGGTGAGCAATTTGTTTCATTAGAGTTAATGTAAGACTGTTGAATCAAGACATTTGACGTCTTCTGTCACTAGTCTCAAACCCATCTTACTTTGGTGTATATCCACTTCCTTTGTAGTTCTTTGAAAGCTACTGAAACTAAAGAAAAATTTTCATTTCTTCTCGTCTAGCGGCAGTCGAAGAATTAAGATGCAGCTAATCTCTAACAATTTAAAAATATGTTACAGGTCAGACTATTATTTGCGCGGAGCTATGCAAAAAAATAATCAACCCAAAGTTCATTATAACTTTGATGTTCAAGGTCAAAGTTTATTTGTTAATCTAAACCTTGTATAAACATATTATCGGAAATCTTTTTAACCTTCAAAAATTGTGATTTAATGCTTTTTTTTCTAGGGTGCTTTTCGAACCTTCTCATTCTACTAGTTATGATTATCTCAAAGTAAATTACTTTGCGGATTACTTTCCTTTTCGCATAACTACGTCCGTTTACAACGCGAAAGTCCAAAAATGTTTTCCGACAGGCTAGTAGTGACGAAAAGTTGTTGAACATAAAACGTCAGTGTTCGAGACCTCAGCCTGTTATTTTGACAAGCGGGGCACGTCGTGTTTTTCACCGAGGCTTCTTCACTTGCGCACGCGCAGTGAGCTACAGTGCTGCCAACGCTGCTTCGAAAATGTTCTGACATTCTTGTCGTTCACCTTGCAACTGCAAACGACAGAAGGGTGGACACGAACGGTTTGGAAAGGCAGTACATTTCTTTTCCTCTTCCAGAACACTCAAGTCTTGGACAAAAAATACCCTTCCTGGCCAGCAGGCCTATTGGAAGTATTTTTGCCATACACAGTTGGAGGTACTTACCATACTTCAGCTTGTAAATAGACAACAGTTAACCACTGTTACCATATAAGTCTAATAACGCCGTATACATTTGGCAGTTTCATAACAAAGTACATGTACGCGACCGACGACGCCTGGGGAAAAATTACCGTGTCTAATTTTATGTACATCGGCATGATAATGTGACAAATTTAGAATTTTTTTTTATATTCTATGTACGCCACTTGGTGTTCCGACCAGCTGTGTCTCAGCCTGAAGACGGGGATAGATTTCAATCCCCGAAACGTTGCATTTTTTCATTGATTTTAACTTGTGTTGTCTCTTGTTTTTTATTTGTTGTATGTACACTGTCCACTATTTATGTTTTTTTTTTTCCCATATTGTCTCATATTGGGAATCTGGTTTTTCTTTGTGTCTGTCTTTTGTGTTTGGGTGTTATCAAACTATTGACTGAATTCAATCTTTAGAATTCTTGCTGAAATATAAAAATAAAAAATAAAATAAACTGACAAAGTTCCTCTGGGATTGTTTTGCTTACGTTTTCTGTCTTTTTTGTGTATTTTATTTGTATTATGTCACTTCGTTTTTCAATACCTGTTTGGTCAACAAAACATGAGCAATGGCGTATGCCCAAAAACCAATAATAAAGTAGCATCTAAGTACTAGCCCAATCACGTGGTATCACTGTGTCAGCTAGCACCTAATGACCAGCTGTTGTCTACTAGAGTCCACATATAATAGCCTACTCAGGTCAGAGAACCCGCGAATTTTTCAGTTCTCTAGTGAGTGGATGCTTTTGATTCTCGGCGTTTTGAGGTTCTACCCGTAAATCACAGTAACCTTGTTCTTAACGGCACTGACTATAAGCGGCCATGCTGCCGGTACTCAAGAAATAGAGCTGAAGATGTGTACATAAGGAACGGAAACTAGTTGGTGAAAAATTCTTTTCACCAGAAATACGTGATTTCTTTGAATGTTTCATGCAATGGGACAGAATGACAAGCTGTGGACACACGTCATTGCAACATTTTGTCGTTCCAGAATCCTTAGAAAGGGACTGAGAAAAACAAACAACGAAATACGAAAAAAAAGAGAAAACAAGCCGAGTTGGCTGTAACAATTTTTCCAGTTTTCACTTTTACTTCATCTGAAGACGGGAGCAGATGTCAGCTTCCGAAACGTCGTGAAAAGTCGGCCTTTGGAAATCTACTGTGTTATTTTGTGTCTTCATCGTTGTGTGTTGTCTGTGACGTCGTCGTTGTATTCCTGTCTTGTGTTCTTTATTGTATTCGTTCCAGTATTGTCTGTACTGTCTTAATTGTGATGTCCTGAGTTTTACATATTAGTTACTTCTGTATTTCGACTTTTATGTTTGGCTGTTTATTATGATTTTTTGTCCTATATTTGTTGTTGACTAATTCCTTATGGGATCTTTCATGTTCTGTTGTTTTGGTTTATGGATGTGTTGACTACAGCCAACTCGGCTTGTTTTCCCTTTTTTTTTATTTCGTTGTTTGTCTGTTTAGTCTCTTTCTAAGATTTCTGGGCGTATGTCCACAATAATACAGCTTGTCAGAAGTACGTGACTCTCGCTGACTGTCACGCTACCTTGTCAGATGTACAACTGAGCACTCATGTGCAGCAGCAACAGCCAATGTACCTGACGACAGAAAGTACATAGGACTGTAGATAACACCTGCAGATCGTTGAAACCGCGAAATTTCTGGCTGTCTACTTCGTATATAAAGGTTTATTGACAGACTTTTTTTTTTTTTTTTTTTTTTTTTTTTTTTTTTTTTTTCAATTTTATGAGAACACATTTTAAAAATAATATTCTTCAGTATTTTTTTTTAATAGTGTGACTATCATTGGCTTTCATTGCAAAACAAAAATAGGCCACAGGATCTGCTTGCTATAGGTACTTAAATAGCTCGAACATGTAACCTATATATATATATATATATATATATATATATATATATATATATATATATATATATATATATATATATATATAAGAACGTCGTGTTACTTACACTATTTATAACTCAAAAACGGCTGAACTGATTTGGCTGAAAATTGGTGGGGAGGTAGCTTTGAACCAGGAGAAGGACATAGGATACTTTTTATCCCATTCGACCGCGTTCCCGTGTGACGTCAAAGAGAATACGAGTCACTATAAAATGTGGTATAACAAAAACGCATATGACATGGAATAACAAAACGCAAATGACAGCTAAACATAATTTTGTATATGGTTAAGTATGTTTGAAAATTTGATAATTATAATTTTTTTCAGAAATCAATAATCAGTAATAATCAGTAATTTGTATTCTCTTTGAATCATCATTGACAATGCCGCGACCAAGACGATCGAATCTTTCCCGACAAAGCATGTTCACGGGTAGGAAGACCATCTGCGTTGTTTGTTCTTGCGCCTGATAATAAAACAACCTATGCACCAAAATACACGAAAAATAAAGAATCATTAAAATACTTAAGCCAAAATCTGCTTACTTATTGCCTCTAAGGTGGAACAGAGTTCGCAGGGCCAGCTAGTATAATATAAAACCAATCCGTTCTTGAACACGCATAAACAAATTGAATCCACGTAAAGTGAGATAGTACTTAAACTTATTATTACAATCCTAAGGAGAAAGTGGTTTAAGAAAAACCGCACAATTTGATATTACATACGTAATGTATCAGTCGATCAGAATGTTACGTGAAATTACTTCAGATACGACAGTTGGTCCACCAGAGAATTTATTCATAACGTCTGGGGAAGATTGAGGCAGAAATAGGTGTGCTCACTCATTGCTTTAATGTTTGGAGAGGAGAACATTTATTAGAGAAACCTTTTGACAGCAGTAATGCGTAGACGTTTTCACCGTCATACTCGCGACGATAATTATGCGCTCTCTCTCTCTCTCTCTCTCTCTCTCTCTCTCTCTCTCTCTCTCTCTCTGATCGTTTCGTCTGTTCGTACTCGAAGAGAAAGTTTCCTAATTAACTCGCTTGAAGGCTGAAATTGAGTTCCGAGGGACAGTCGTAAAACAAAAGACTGCGGCTCTTGAACTTGGTTGCAAGCAGACACGAAGCGTATGGATGTGTTCGTAGGTGTGGCACGATTCTCCCTTGCTTATTCGTTCGTCGGTTGGCTGGTAACTATAAGAACGATTATTTCAAGGAATAATCTGACAGCAGCTTATATTTGTCAGTCATATACTTCCACTAGAAAACAAAACGATTATCCATTAATAGAGATGGAGAAATTTCGCGAATTCAATGACCTGCAGGTTAGAATAAAATATCCTATGCATACTCAAGTCCAACCATTTGTCCACTAGCTGCTACTCAGTGGAACAGCAGACAATGAAAGAATAGACAGGGCTTGAGTGTGCATAGGTAGGGATCACTATTTTATGGCGAAAAGATTTTTACACCACTTGGTTTCAATGCCTTATGTTCACATCCTCAACTCTGTTTCGTGGTCAGTGATTGGACGCTTTAACAGTCGCTTGTATTGAGGTTCTACTGACAAATCACAGACGTATTGCGTCACAATAGCCTCACTGTTATTGGTGCAGTCAGACGAGGGACGTGTCTGAAGAAAGACACGCTGCCAATAACCTGGAAGCAGAGCTGCCGAGGTGTACGCGAGACACTGAAACAAATTCTTGCAAAAATCTTTTCGCGACAAAATCGTGGCTCTATGCATAGGTAGGGACCCGTGATTTTCGAGAAAAGAATTTTGCCGCACTTTGTTTCAGCGACTTACGTGCACATCTACAGTTCTGCCTCATGGGTAGAGGTACGAGTATTTCGCGTGTTAATCTGGTAGCAGTCTAGATTTCTCAGTTCTATATACACACTGGCCAAAGTCGAATATCCATTGGCTCCTAACCGTATTTTATTATTTACTATTAGCTTGCAACCTCCAAAGGTGTGTATAAACAGCTGTCGTCTAATCACATAAGTTACAGTGATATACAGGTTATTGGCATCCAACCTGACCTACAATCAATACGCGAAATACTCGTGCCTTTGCTCATGGGTATTGACAGCGTATATTTGTGACGTGATGTCTCTCATTTGACTCTGCCAATCACAATAACGTCACTACAACTTCACAAGTCTGTGATTTGCCAGTAACACCCCAAGATACGTCAGATCTACGACGTCCAATCACTGATTATGAAGCAGAGCTGCAGATGTGCACGTAAGTCACTGAAACAAAGTGGGGCAAAATTCTTATCGCGAAAATTAGGGGTCCTTATGCATAGGATATTCGATTCTGACATGCAGGTCATAGAAATCGCGAAATTTCACCTTCTCTATTTATTGCTAGAGACCCGGAAATTTAGCGTTTTCTACGACCTACAGGCTGGACTCCACAGTACTGTGTACACTCTGTCCTCAGTGTGTACAGTACATTAACTGCTGCTCCAGTGAGTGGCCAGTTGTATGTATGACAAGGTATCACAGGAGTCAGGGGGCGTTTTCATGCAGACCAGCTACTGGTTCACAGACCTCGAGGATGAGTTCCAAAGTCCACCAACATTCACACAATAACTAAAATAATGAACGTGTACCGGAGTTTGGAATCTAACATATTATCAGATGAACTCGTAAAATTCCCGGGCTTCTATTCATTGCTAGATACCAGGAAATTTCGCTTAGTCATTTGAGAAGGCGTTAGATTTTAAACTCCTCTACACGTTAATTACTTTCGAGATTTGTTCACAGTTATTGAAACTCTTCCTTAAGGGACCCGCCTACCTGCCATGAAAGTTGTGATGTAGAGGTTCGGGAGAATCGTTTTTTCACATAAAATATTAGTCGTGAGATTGTGTGTTTGACATATAAAAGATATTAAGGTAATTCACACTAAGGGTAAATGGTTTCAGTTCTATCAGTTTCTTAAGTAATTATAAAACAGGGCCTTAACATTCCAAATTAGTGCCTTTTCCGGCTTGTGTAATGCCATTATTTTTTGTTATTTTTACTTAAAAACCATTTAATCTTAATAGATCTAACCTTTAGCTTTCGATCCCGTGACTGTTTGTACCTTGTAACAACTGAACATAGTGAGGAAATCTTGTTCTTGTAATATGTGTCCTGCGCAAATATGCAGCCAGTGTTGTGGAAAATTGAAGGATAGGCGAGACCGAGCCGAGAGGACAACAGAGAGAGCGAGAGACAACCTCCTCCACAACAGGGGTTGACCCAATCCCGCTTTTGTGGGGGAAAACTCTACGTCCATTCGAATCACCCACACATTAATAAGGCCCTAACTTTTTCGTTTCTGCATTACCTAACATGTTCTATAATTATGTACATATTTCTGTCTAAATTTTATTGAATCAATTTTAAAATAATATATTTTATTATTGAATCTAGTGGTACTGTCTCATATTTGTAAACTTTTCTTCTAATGTACTTTATTGCACAAGTCTTTTGTATTACTATCTCATTCTTGTTTGTTAAATAACTTATAGAAAATGTATGCTGTAAGCTGCTAGTGTATATTCCAGGATTTAGATTAGTTTTCATTTAAGTTTTGTCGCAGCTGTCAGCTTATTTTATTTTAACTACGTCAATTTTATATTCTTAGTTACTATTTTCTATTGTTTCTAGTTAGATTTTAACTAATTTTTTGCTACCTTTGTGCATGTGATATTTGTTTAAATTTGGTTAAGTGTAAGAGAAGGCATTTTAGCCTTAACTTCGCCAAGAAAATGAAAGACGAAATAAATAAATAAATGAGGTCGAACGGCCGCTAAGGCGCTATGTAGGCGGGCCCCTTAAAGACTGTGAACCAATAGCAGACCTGCATGAAAACACTCACTGACTCCCTCGCTACGTTGTCAGGTGTATGACTGGCCACTCACTGGAGCTGCAGCCAATTAACAAGAAGCTGAAGACATACTGTACATAAGACTGTGGAGTTCAGCCTGTAGATCGTCGAACCCTCGATATTTCCAGGTCTCTATTGATTGGTTTGTACCCGTACAAGCAGGTAGCCCGTGACATCCCCGAGAATTATTTCCTTAAAAGCAGTTATCATCCAATTACTAGATACCTGAAAAATTCGCGTTTTCTTTCAGGAACAAGCTAGAATTCCATCAACTGAAAATTCGTGCTTCTTTCACAATGGATGACTTGAAGTACACGCCCCCTGACGTCACCACAGGGGAAAAGTACTGTGGGAAACAAAGCTTGTTTACAAACATGCTGATTTGTTAGTTGGGAATTGCAGAAGGCAAAAATGTTGCGCATTCATAGATTTGCACGCAAGGGTAAAAAATATTAGTTTCAATTTCATGGTTAAGATACGCAAACACATAAGATCAATGTTTACCTGAAAAAAAAAACGGCAAATTCCAAACAAATAATCAATTGTCTTGACTTACATCTCATCTGGGACATGTGAAGCCAAACAGCTAAACGAAGGCTATGTTCGGCTGCGGTATCCATGGAGATAGGAATTGTATCCCACACCTGACTAAAGCTCCGCATCTTTTCAAGTCGTCCATTGGCCGTTCACAACATGGAAGTCGATGAGAAAATAATAGCAATGTATCTATCCATTTCACAGTGTCAGCGAGCAGACAATGAGCAGCAGTTGTCTGCTTGAACACACGTATAATTTTGGAGGCTGGCCTACAGGTCAATGAACCCGCGAATTTTTCCAGTCTCTACCAATCACAGAAGTGACAGTGACGTGTCGGTTCCTGGCGTTCAGAGAAATTTCAAATAAGTCCTCGAAATATTCGTGTCTCTACCGAAAAGGTAAGCAACCGTATCTGATGTTTGAAGTCATATAGTTTTCCTTACATGCACTTTAACCCCTTTGCATTTTACGTTGAGTTACTTCTGCGAATGAAGAATCGAAAAATATTAAATTCCGGAGAAATAGGTCACTCTTTTTGCCTAGATTATATTTAAATATTTACTTTTAGAGCCGATAAATTTTGATAAAAAGAATTTTACAACATGTTTCAATACCTTAAGTGCACATCAATTTTTTTCATATCTGCTCTTTTGTTACTACTTTTTTTTGCGATATTAATTTTTTATGCCTAAACAAGAGCAGATATCACAAATCTGTTAGGCAATTTTGTTTTAGATGGTCTTCTCCATTTTTGTTCATTTTTCTCAAGGCACCAAATACTATGGTTTTAGCTAAATATGTAATTTTACTAAATTTTGGTTAATTGAATTTTTAGGTTCAAACCTTACAATTTCTTGTCTTGGAAAAATTAGCTATCATGGAAAATACCATTTTAAAGAAAACTGCCAAGTCGATTACAGATTTTTTATATTTTCTCCCTTTTGAGTTTAAAAAAAATATTTATTGGTTTACTTATGACTTACTTTTCAAACGGCGAAATTAAAGCATGTAGCCATCTCTTACACTTAATAATTTTCCTTACAGATACACAAAATAATATTACACATACATAGAACTGACAAAAACTAAGAAAAAAATTTGAAAATAATGATGACTAACATGACAACAATACAACAGACCACTTTACACATTCGTGCGAAGTAGCGACCAATAAATAGGGACCCCAGTTTTCCGCGAAAATAATTTTGCCGCAGTTTGTTTCAGTGCCTTACGTACATATCTGCAATTTTGCTTCATGGTTATTGGCAGCGTGTCTACGTGAAGAGACGTATCTCGTTTGACTGAGCCAATTACGACAAAGTTCCTAGATCACCGCACGGCTGTGATTTGCCGGTAGAATACCAAGGCTCGTGAGAGTTAAAATATCCAATCACTGACCACGGAGCAGAACTGCAGATGTGCACGAAAGACACCGAAACAAACTGGGGCAAAATTCTTTTCGCGAAAAACAGGGGTCCCTACCAATAAATAGTCGTACAGAGTTTACGATTTTTCAGAAATAATACCAACACAAAGTCCTAACTCGTTGATATGTAGATATGCAAAAAAAGGTACGTGTACATCAAACATAAAATGTTAAAAACAAAATTAATGAATTCATGTTGCAAGCAATACAACATAACTATGTAGCAGTTCACAAAAAATAATAATAAATAATTTATTTTACTTAGCTTAATAACATCCAATCACTGACTAAATCAGAGCTGCAAATATAAACTTAAAAAACTGGAACAATTTGGAACGAAATTCTTTTCGTAAAAGCTTTTTGATCAAAATAACTAGACCCACGGGAATTTCGCGTGTTCAATAATCTGCCGTCTAACCTCCGCAGTCCTGTGTACACTCCATCTTTAGATACTTGTTCTCTGGTTATTGCTGTAGTGCGTGGACAGCTGAACGTCTGGCAAAGGTAGCATGATAATTACTGAGTGTACTTACGCAAGCTGCTATGGGTACACAGTACTCGAGAAAATTTAATATATATATATATATATATATATATATATATATATATATATATATATATATATATATATATATATATATATATACTAGCTGGCCCTGTGAACTCTGTTCCGCCTTAGAGGCAATAAGTAAGCAGATTTTGGATTAAGTATTGTAATGAGTCTTTATTTTTCATGTATTTTGGTGCATAGGTTGCACTCTTCATTTGTTTTATTATCAGGCGCAAGAACGAACACCGCAGATGGTCTTCCTACCCGTGAACATGCTTTGTCGGGAAAGATTCGATCGTCTTGGTCGCGGCATTGTCGTTGATGATTCAAAGAGAATACAAATTATTGATTATTACTGATTATTGATTTCTGACAAAATTTATAACTATCAAATTTTCACTTATCCATAGACAAAATTACATTTAGCTGCCATTTGTTTTTTTATATTCCATGTCATATGCGTTTTTGTTATACCACATTTTATAGTGACGTGACACGGGAACGCGATCAAACGGGATAAAAAGGATCCTATGTCCTTCTCCTGGTTCTAAGCTACCTCCCCACCAATTTTCAGCCAAATCAGTTCAGCCGTTCTTGAGTTACAAATAATGTAACTAACACGACTTTCTTATATATATATATATATATATATATATATATATATATATATATATATATATATATACACATAAACACACACACACACAAAGACAACAGTGAACCAATCGGGAAAGTATAATTAACTTGTGCAAGAATGTGAAATCCAGTGTCTTTTTTTTTTTTTTTTTTTCGAACGAATTCTCGGAAATTCCAGGTCTCTACTGATACTTTTTCGTTTTTTTTTTTCTGCCAGTTTGCATCTTTCACTTGATAACATCCTTATTATAAACACGACGTGTATATTTAATCTTAATTAAAATAAAACATCTCATGACTAGAGACACTGGAAAATCGCGAAAATGTTTAAGATAGTCTCCAATAAACTGAAGTATATTAACCGTAACACGTGTGGACAGTTTTGGGACAAATCACACCCGCTGTGTGTCCAAGCTGTGCAGTTCTAACTGGGCCTGTTGTAGAGAGAAACAATGCTTCAAATAAACCATAGCAAATGTCGATACGAAACAGTCAGTGTTATATACAGTATGTTGGAGCCTAGCAAGTAGTCAACTTTTCCCGCGATTTTCCAGTGTCTCTACTCATGACTAGGGCCATGAACTTTTCACGAAACGAATTTTACCCCATTTTGTTTCAGTGCCTTCCATGCACATCTGGAATTCTGCTTCATAGTCAGTTATCAGTAGAGATCGGAAAAATTCGGGGGTCCGCCGACCTGTAGGCCAGCCTCCAATAACATCAGTGTGTTCTAGCAGACAGCAGATGTCCATTGGTACAGTAATACCAGAGGGTTGGACCAGCCTCCTGTTGCTGCTTCAGTATTGGTACAGCGACATACAAGAAGAGTCAAATAAGGCAAGAACCAATTACTAGAGGCAAGATTATTTCGCGTATTGATTCTAGGTCAGGTTGAATGCCAATAATGTATACTTCACTACTCCTTCTGCGATTAGTAGAGACGTGCAAAATTCGCGTTATTTTCGGCCTACAGACTAGAATCCAAACGCCTGTAGGCTTGTTCAACGTCTCCCGTTGGACGACAATATCGTGGCCTTCCGCGGATAATGCTTCTGGCCAATAATTAAAAGTTCTCAGTAGAGTGACCAACCTGCCATAAAGCTATCACACACGTAAATGACGTCATATACAGGCTCGTAGCCAGTGTAACCGCAGGTTGTACGCTTATATGTACAGGACAGTCAATTCTAGCGTGTCACTAATAATAATAACGCGAATTTTGCATGTCCCTAGCGATTAGACGATACCTGTTTTAACACATCTTTGACGACAGCAAGCCAGTGATAAATAAGGAAACAAGTCGTGGTGGTAACACGTGTTACGGTTAGAAGCCAATAGATATTTGACTCTGGCCAGTGTGTATATAGGTCTGAGAAGTCTAGGCTGTTGCCAGATTAATACGTAGAGACCTGTAAAATTCGTGGGTTCATTGACCTGTAGGCTAACCTGCAAGAATATTTAAGAACTGAAGCAGACATCAGATGCTCATTATCTGCTCGTTGTTAAAGTGATATGGGTCCGTATTAGTTACATTTACATTATTGGCTCAGAGACGTCCAGGAGGTGTCAAATAAGTCAGAGGCTAATTGCAAAAATGACACAAAGTTACAGTTTTTGGAATTCCAGCTTGTGCCCAAATGAAATCGCGAATTTTTCAGGTCTCTATTAATACGCGAAATACTCGTGCCTTTACCAATTACCAATGCGACATCAATATTCAGATGTTTTGCCTAGGGACCCCTACTTTTCGCGAAAAGAATTTTGCCTCACTTTGTTTCCGTGCCTTGTGAGCACAATTGCAGTTCTGATACTTGGTCAATGATTGGATATTTTAACTCCCAACAGCCTTGGGATTCTACCGTCAAATCACAGACCTGTGATGTTGCAGGAACGTTATTGTGATTGGCTCAGTCAAATGAGATACATCACTTCACGTAGACACATTGCCAATAAGCATGAAGCAAAGCTTAAGAGGGCGTGGTACATAATTCAATGCTAAAAGCATTAATCTGTAACTTTAGGCTTCTTGAAGCCAATTTGTGAAAATTAAACAATATCAACCTTCAATAACAGTTTGAGCCAACGCTTTAAACAAAATTGTTTCCAGTGTTACGAACTTCTGAGGCACAATCTCTGACGCCGGAACCTCGCGCATTTAACTGCGATGCAAGAAGTCACGCGTAACGAATTAGTAATTCTGGATAGATATTTACTCATAAAGAGGGCCCGGTAGTTTTCGCGAAAAGATTTTTGCCACACTTTGTTTCAGTGTCTTACGTGCATACCTGCAGTTCAACTTCATGGCTATTGACAGAGTGTTTTTGTGCAGAGTCGTTACTCATTTGACTGTGCCAATCAGTACACGGATAACTGTCACACATCACGTCTGTGATTTGCGGGTTTAACCTCCACACGCTGGGTGTTACGGCAGCCAATCACTGACAACATAGCAAAGATGCAGGTGCGCACGTAAGGCACTGAAACAAAGTGTTGCAAAATTCTTTTCGCGAAAATTACCGGGCTCTACTCATAAAGTTGGCAAATACCATTATCTAGGATTGTCATTGAATATTTTATCCATATTGGCTTCGAAAAAAGCATAGAAATCAATTTATATTTTCAGCATTTATTTATCTACCGCGCACTCTTAAGAAGTGCACGTAAGACACTGAAACTGAATGTGAGGCAGAATTATTTTCGCGTCAAGTTCGCGGCGCTGCCCACGACACTAAAAGTACAGGCAGTTCATGTTAAAACGTGTAGTTTAAAAGAGTTTCTTGTAAATAATTATTAGAAAATTTTGTAGCCAACTTTTCGGCGATGGCAAAATCTCTGTACTGGGTTTATTTCTTACAGTGGTATGTTCATACTACACAGCGGTGGAAAAACACGATTAGTAGAGCCACGATTTTGGCGCGAAAAGATTTTTGCAACATTTTGTTTCAGTGTCTCTCGTGCACCTCGGCAGCTTTGCTCACGGCTATTGGCAGCGTGTCTTTGCTCAGACACGTCCCTCATTTGACTGCACCAATAACAGTGAGGCTATTGTGACGCAATACGTCTGTGATTTGTCAGTAGAACCTCAAGACGTGTGACAGTTAAAACGTCCAATGACTGACCATGAAACAGAGTTGCGGATGTGAACATAAGGCATGGAAACCAAATGTTGCAAAAATCTTTTCACCATAAAATCGTGGCTCTAACGATTAGCTTAAAGGAACAAATAAACTTTGTTTCAGAAGTGTTCACTTAATCGTAAATAGCATTTTTTATATCAGTTCTTGACATGACGGTTTTCAGAAGTACCCATATTACCGCGAACAGCTCATGCTCTGTAAGTATGCAAAACAACGTATAAACAATAGTAACGAACTGCCGCATTACAACTGTGTTTTCTGTGAATTGTTTACGTTTTTTCACATAGGGCGCCTATTGCCGTCCAATGTTTTTTTTATCTCCTATTGCAGCAATGCCGCGACGGTAGCACAATTAAACAGTCAGCATCACTGAGGAATTGTTTTGACGTCATGTGTTACGCCACTTAAGCAAATGACTTTTTTTAAGCACGTCTTGCTTACGCGAGTTCTTATCGATACACAGTTACGTGTTCCACTCAACCAAGGCTTCTGATATCACAGCCGTCAGCAGTCTACCATTTGTAATATTTTCTCGTAATCACAGCAGTCAGCATTCTACGCTTTGTAATATCTTCCCGTAATTAATTACGATAAACGGGGCAAATTCAAAACAAGGCTTTTATAAAATAAACTTAAGTTTGTTGTTTGATTTCATTTGTTTGCAGTGAAGAAAAAAGTGCTCTGTTTTTGACGTTTTTTAAGTCAAATATATTGCTTAAGGGGCCCGCCTCGTTGCCATAAAATCGCGCTGCAGCATGTTTGAAGAAAAAGTTTTACACCGAAACTAATACACGTGTGTTCACGCCGTTTGTCTACGAAAAGAACACACACTTCAGACGACTGCCCTTAAGTACATTCAAGACAACACACGTATTAGAAATCCCCTTTTAGGGCACATAAAAATGGGTCAAAATGGGGTTTTCAGGCTGCTATAACGGACAATATACTAACTGAATTGGACTTTAGTAAAGTAATTTTGTAAATAAAACAATAGGGTCACCACTTAAAGTCCCACAGGAAATTTGCTTTTTTCGCGAAGACTGCACGCCTTACGCGTAGAGGCGACGCACCGTTGTATGGTCCATACGACGTCGCCCTTAGCACCATACCTCACTCACACAAACATACGTGCCACGCGGCGGGCCCCTTAAATGAATACTAATTGAAGATATTTATCTCACGTGCAAGAGGTACACTGTAAAAAACTGAAATGTTTAGGAAGTATGGGACAGTTACCACATTTCCGCCTTGTAAATATGCAAACTTTTACAGTTGTTGCAATACAAGTCTGGTAACTTCAGTATACATTTGACTGTTTTATAAAAAGTTTAGGAGTGCTACCATGGATGTCTGGGAAACTATTCTACCATATCTACTCTCTTAGCGCTCCTATACGCACGCGTGACAAATTTACAGACTATTTTTTAGAGCGTAGAGTTGATATACTAGTAACATATTTCGTTCGTGAAATTTAGTAATCACCAGAGACCGGAAAAAATTTGTGGGTTGACTGTCGTGTACAATAGTTTCCAAGAATATATGTTTGCCGAAACATACATCTGCTGTTGACTGGTCGCTCGCACACAGTAACACATCGTAACTGGGCATGCATTTAGTGTCTACATTATTATCGGCACAGCGTCTTCAATGAGGTGTCAATTTAAAAACCTAGACTTGTTTGGTTTCTAGCTTGTTCCTATAGGCGGTTCAGAATTAAGTGAGCAATCAAAAAAGCCCTGCTAAATTTCTGTTTGCAGCCAATTCGTATCTTTCCGCGCGTAACGTCTTAACGACGGGAAATGTCTTACCACTCTGGACACGCCACTTAATACTTGCGCGTTTGAGATAAAGTGTGCAGTCGATAGGAACCTATATAGTTTGACAAGAAACGTTTATTAATTATATAAAACATAGCTATGTCAAATTTCGTTCATTTTATTTCAGTATTGTTGTACTTAAACAGGAAAATACACGGAACTACTTACTGCGATTCGCTGCCAACCATACAAGCAGGAAGGCAACTATTGTTAATGTTGAATTACATGCAGTAACGGTTAGTGATTTTTTTCAAAGGTTAAATCTTTAGTGCTCACTTTATCCCGAACGACCTATAAAAGAAAACAGGTACCTAGTAATCACGTTAGATATCGTCATGTGCGAAGACGGCTCACTTCACTCTAAATTATCTTCCTACCATAACAGAATTAGTTTCTTAGGAAAACAATAAAATTATGAGTTCTGGACCATGTTTGATTGTGTTTCAAGCTAAACATATTTGCGAGGTTGCCCGACTAAACTGAATGAACTCAATGAACTATTACATCTACACTCAACATTCGTGAACTTTTTAACTGTCATATTGCATCTAACTGCATTTCTACTGGTTATATACACGGGATATAATAATTTTACATCTCAAAGTTAATATAATTAAACGAGTACTAAATGTTCGACCAATAATCAGCCATATATGTTACACAGATCATTGTACTCCAAGCAGCCAATAGGAGAGAAGCATGAAAGATATGTTGTTCGAAACTACATATGAAACCAGTTTACTTTGAACGAGAAGAGACTGCGATCTGAACTAGTTCGTAGCTCGTGTAACTGCTATATAAAACTGAACATGTTTAAGACCACGATCATTCATTTATTTCAAACAATTGCAAATAACGCAAATATTTTTTAGCCAAATGCTTTGAAAAAATTTGACACTGTGTACAGTCATACGATACACAATCTTGCTGGAGTGTTTTTTTTTAATGATGTACCGTTTGCTAGAAAAAAATTATTTTGCTTCATTTTGTCTTATTTTGACAACAAAACATGTGCTATTTTAGGAGATAAAATCTAAACATCCGTTTGGTGTATTGCAACAGAAAAACTCATTTACAAACGATAAAATATAAGTGTTAAAGCTGCCAGAATGAATTTTTGATATATGTATTAAATTTCGTTAAATAAAAATAAATTCGAAACCACTGCAAAAATAAAGAGCGAGGCCTTTAGCAACGTACTTAGTTCTGTGTCAAGTGTTACCGTGGTCTAACATATCGTTAGGCTTAAATATTATTGGACTTTAAACTTTATTACTGAACAATAGTATCGCTATAGGTAGAGACCAGCAAATTCAGTGAATTCATTCGAGGAGACTCTGGATTTCGAACTCATGTGTGATTGGTAGGGCCCTGTAGTTTTCGCGAAAAGATTTTTGCCCTACTTTGTTTCAGTGTCTTACGTGCACACCTGCAGTTCAACTCCATGGCTATTGGCAGAGTGTTTTTGTGCAGAGTCGTTATTAATTTGACTGAGCCAATCAGTACAAGGATAACAGCGACACAACACGTATGTGATTTGCGGGTTCAACCTCCAGACGCTGGGTGTTACGGCATCCAATCACTGACCACAAAGCCGAGATGCAGGTGCGCACGTAAGGCACTGAAACAAAGTGCTGCAAAAATCTTTTCGCGAAAATTACCGGGCTCTAGTGATTGGCTTCCGTGACTGATGTATAGAGCCAGTAATTTTTGGCGAAAAGAATTCGGCAACGACTAGTTTCAATGCCTTATGTGAATTTATGTTTCTCTGCTTCATGGTCAGCGATTGGAAGTTTTAAATTTAGGCGTCTCAGGGTCCTACCCGCAAATCATGGACGTGTGGTGTCGCGGCAACATTGTTCTGGTTGGTGCAGTCAAATGAGCCACGCCTCTGCCCTATTATATTCTGTCAATAACCACGAACCAGAGTTGCAGGTGTGTACGAAAGGCATTAAACAAGTTGTTGCAAACTTCTTTTCACCAAAAATCACTGGTTCTAGATGTACTGTTTATGAAACTCCTCCTTTAGGACTTTGAACAAATAGTAGACTTACATGAAAACCTTCACTGACTCCCGGGATACCTTGTCATATATGTACAACTGTCTACTCCAGTGGCGGCTCGTGGGTTGTTGCCAGGTAGGGCTGCAGTTGCCAAGAGCTGTGCGGGGTTATGCGCTGGTTGACTCTACAGCCACTGACACGCTGATGTGCAGGTGCCCCTTACTACTGAATGGTCACAACACATCTAGTAGCCGGCAAATATTTCATGGTCGTTGGTCTACGGCGCGTTCATCAAGAGTGTACAGTTGCGACTATCTGCAGCCCCACCTGGCAACAACCCACGAGCCGCCACTGGTCCAACCACTGGAGCAGCAACCAATGTACAAGAAGCTGAAGGCAGCGTGTGCTATCCAACATGAAGGACGTTGAATCCACGAAATGACCGGGACAGTAGCTATAGTTAGGGGTCTGCAGTTTTCGCTGGGTGTTCAGTGTCTTGTGCGCATATCCGCAGCTCTACTACATGAATACCGACAACCTAAACTGCGTTCACTCTAAGGTTGCAGCAGAAATACAAATTGCTAGCGAAATTAATCAAGGGAATTGAATTACATCTTGATTCTTCACACTGTGATTGTGCTATAACTAGGGCCACGAATTTGTCGCGAAAATATTTTTGCCCCACTTTGTTTCAGTGTCTCACGTGTACATCGGCAGTTGTGCTTCATGGTTATTGGCAGCGTGTGTTTGTTTAGACACATCTCTGATTTGACTGCACCAATCAGAATAATATTATTGTGACTCCGTACGTCTGTAATTTGCCAAGGCGAGTGAGAGTAAAATCATCCAATCACAGACGATGTAGCAGAGCTGCAGATGTGTACATGACGCATTGAAACCGAATGTTCCAAAAATATTTTTTCGCCATAAAATCGTGGCTCTAGCTATAACATAGTTTCCTTGTATTTTTCAATATTTCAAATAAAATGTATGCTGTGCAAAAAGTTTTACTGTCATTCACGTGAATGAATTAGCTGCAACCTTAGAATGGATAGAGTATAGTCTGCGTGTAGAGAAGCACGCAACACTTATTTGACAGCGCCAATAGAAAGAAGGATACTGCGACACCACCTGTGATTAGCGGGTAAAACCCCAACGCGTTGAGGGTTAAATTAAGGGGGATTGATCCCTGTCAGATCGGTTTTATGGTTTTTCATATTAATCAGTGAATAGACACATTGTTTGACTTTCTTCACGCTGACAAGGCATAGTTTAATGTTTCATTCACTTTTTGGAATCCATATGGCATTGTTTATGTTAATGTTGCGGCCTCTGTAGTCGCTCCCATAAATAAAGAAATTATTCCTTTTCAGCTGTTTCCCGTTGCTAAATAATGAATATATTATGGTTCCAACAATTACAGAAAATCGATTAAGTTTGTATGTATGCCTTGTCGTGACAAAAATTTTGATACATCGACTGGAACAGTTACCGAGAAAAAAAAAACAGATAAATCCAAGGTGGCAGGGATCAATACCGCTTAAAGTTAATTCTACTACATGTTAGAAAGAAAATGTTTTTTTCTTATGTGAGAGTTTGGCACAGGGAACATTTCTGCCGCTAGTTTCGCTGCAATCGCGTATAGACAAGAAAAATACGAAACTGTAGTAAAATTAATTTTATATACGCTTAGAAATGACAGTAGTCATTTAACTTAACTTTAATGTGAAAATAAAGCAATTTCGCGTTTTAGATTTTCAACTTTATGTAACTTAAAATTCAGGTAAGCTCTGTGATTGGCCAGTTTGCACCCATTAGCGATACTAGCGCTCAATTTTCCCTGTGCCAAACTTATTAGTTATAACATTGATTTTTCTGACCTGTAGTAGAATTAACCTTAGTTAAATACATCCAATCACTGACCATGATGCAGAGCTGCAGGTGTGTACTTACGTCACTGAAAATAGTTGGTGTAAAATTTTTTCGCGAAAACCACTTTTTATCCATAGGTAATATCGACAGTTGAACAATATCCCATACAAATGGAAAGTTCTTTTTAGTCAATTCACTTGTTTACCATTCTTTCTCCACAATGCATTAATATAGGAGGTTCGGGATAGATTGAGAACTCAAAAAAGCCCCCATAAAGTTATATTTTCAGCCAATTTTTATCTTGAGATTTTTAATGTTTCTTGCAATGGGAGTTTACAATTAGAGTTTATTGGTTTGTGGAGATATACCATTGCTCATATTTTGCTGATACAACTTGTGTTGAATGACAAAATACGAAGAATAAAAAAAACAGAAGCAAAACAAAACACAAAAAATAGAAAACAATTCCAGAGGAATTCTGTCAGTTTTTTTTTTTTTCATGTGAGACAGTAAAGAATTCTACAGATAGATTTAAGTCGAATATCGACACAACACTCAGACACAAAAGACAGACACAAATATAGAACCAGATTCCCAAATAAAAAAATATTGAAGTAGACAAAATCTGTGAACATTTGACAACAAACAAAATACAATATACAACAAACAAAAGACAATAGACAACACAACACAAGTTCGTTGTTTTTAACTTGTGTTGTGCTGTCTATTGTATTTTGTTTGTTGCCCACTCTTCATTGTATTTTTGTATATTTCCTACTTTTTTTTTTAATTCGAGAATCTGGTTCTAAAATTGTGTCTGCCTTTTGTATCTGGGTGTTGGGTCGATATTCGACTTAAATCTATCTGTAGAATTCTTTGTTGACTCACATAAAAAAAAAACCGAAAGGATTCCTCTGGAATTGTTTTCTACGTTTTGTGTGTGTTTTGTATCTGTTTTGTTATTCTTTGAATTTTGTCATTCAACACAAGTTGGATCAGCAAAACACGAGCAATGGCATGTCCACAAACTTACATAAAATTCAAAAATTTCGATTTTTGTCGCTATTTTACAGTATGGTTGTATTTAAATAGGAAAATACACGGAATTATTTTGCGTTAACTTCGCTGCCAACCATACAAGAAGTCAGGCAACTATAGTTAATGTTGAATTATATGCAGTAACGGCTAGTGATATTTTTCAAAGGTTAAATCGTTAGTGCTCACTTTATACCGAACGACTATTAATAAGGGGGATGTAAGTTTACTACGTTCAAATTGTTCACACCCCTTCGGAAAGCAAGAAAATGTGCCGTACATTACAAGAGACACGTAAATATTGTGTTATTACCTGACAGAAGGTTGAACTCTTAGATACTGTGCGCACTCCTGACTTCTGTTGTTGGCCGGTAGAATGCGAGGCTCACCTTCAAGACTTTCCAACTAATGATATAAGCTCCAGGGTTGCCAGATGCTTTTGATGGAAAGCAGCAAAATTGAACCAAAAGTAGCAACAATTTTTATATTTGCACGAGATATGGTTTATTTGGTAGACATACATTGTGACTATTTTTCACTGTAATGAAAGTTTTTTAGCTTTCGTAGTTTTTTTTATAATGGCACGTCAAAGTCCAAGTTTGTATAAAACGGTTTCGTGCTTTAAAAAACCAACTGATTAACCGAACTAAAAAAAATTCACACTGAATAATTGAAATGTTAGCTAAAAGATGTCATATAAATAAAAAAAATACTTCTGTATTTTATAAATGTTCTTAAATTTTCTAAGTTTTAATTTTAAATTTTTTGTGCATACCATATTTATTAAATATTTTGGTTGTTATATAGGAGTCCCTGTATAGCCTATAATATCATTATTCAGTGTGAATTTTTTAGTTCGGTAAGTCAGTTGGTTTTCCTTTGAATCATAAAACCGATTTATGCAAATTTGGACATTGACGCACTGTTATAAAAAAAACTACGCAAGCTAAAAAGTATTTTTATTACAGTAAAAAGTAACTACAGCGCATGTCTGCAAAACTAACTACATCTCGTACAAATATAAAAAGTTTAAAACAATAACAATTTTCTGTCAAGCGCTCTCTTAAGTAACCCAACTAAAATTTTACGTAAGTTTCGTATTTACTTGCACGGTAAAGTTTATTTAAATGCCAATATTTGTCTAAGTATTAAAAATTATTGTAATATTATGTAAGGAGAACAATAATCAATCTATAGCACACATACACAGAAAAACTATATTTAGTAACTTCACTGAATACAGATACGTATTCTGTGCTCTGTCTGACAAGACGTTAAATCAACACACACACACACCAAGTTGCCCTACATGTGAAAATAAATAAATTCTCTATTTCGAGAAGAACTGATATCACAATAACTACAGTTTATTGATAAATAATTAACATGAATAAATGAAATAAAGGAAACATGTGAAGTCGCCCAAAGTAGCCAACACAAAACTTTATTTAGCCAAAAGAGTAGCAGGCGGCCAAATTTAAAAATCTAGTAGCGAATGTTATTCTTTAACAGTCCAATTGGCTACTTTTGATCCAATTTGGCAACCCTCATTAAGTCTACTGTGAAATGGCCTTAAGATTGCGTGGTAGATAAATAAACGCTGAAAACATCAATTGAATGCTACACTTTTTTTCGAAGCCAATATGGATAAAATACTCAATGACAATCTTAGATAACTGTATTTGCCCACTTTATGAGTAAATTTTTATCCAGAATTACTCATTCGTTACGCGTGATCTCTTGCGCCGCAGTTAAATGCACGAGGTTCCGGCGTCAGAGATTGTGCCTCAGAAGTTCGTAACACTCGAAACAATTTTGTTTAAAACGTTGGCTAAAACTATTGTCTAGGATTGCAATTGTTTAGTTTTCGTAAATTGGCTTCAAGAAACCTACAGTTATAGGTATGTTTCTAGCGTTAAGAAACCCTGCAAAAATCGATGTTTTTGAGTATGCGAGACCATATGTATTAAGTTTTGGGTGCTTTCAGAACTGCTTTGTCTCTCATAAGACCAGTTTTAAAAATATGACACTGAATTTACTATAAACCAGGAATATGTAGGCCTATACATGCATTAACTACGAAATAATGATATATATATATATATATATATATATATATATATATATATATATATATATATATATATATATATATATATATATATATATATATATATATATATATATATATATATATATATATATATATATATATAAATTATATCACATAGTATTGCGACAAACATAAAAACGTAGCAACAAAGGAAATAAATGCATATGTTTACCCTAATTACTAGACGATGAAATTTTTTTTACTAAACTCACCCTTTACATATAACATGGAGTTACATTTTGGGGAAGAAATAATATTTGTGAGACTCGCGATTGCATAAATCAAAACAGACAGTTCTAAATAGGAAAAATACTCTATGGTCTTTTTGCTTGCTTCGTGACAATTTCGTCAACATAATTCGCCACGCAGGCCTCTGGCTCAGAAATACAGCCATCGCAAACTTTCAGTTGTCAATGCATTTCAACCGGAGGCGTGACGAAGCAAAATAAAGCAAGGTCCAAGAATTGCGTTGGTCAAGAGGAGTGCTGGGGGAATTCGTAACGCAGCCCCGAAAAAGGAACTTTTGCCTGTTCGTTTCGTCAGCAGAGTTTTAATCTTGTTCGTTCGGTCTGCGTCCTACCTGCTGCCGCCGTACGCCAACAAACAGTCCTTAAGGTCGACGACCCCCGAGTCATAGGAACGAACTTCTCGTTCTCGACAATGGGTTCCCGTGTTTTTAACTCGCCCGTCTAGCGTCGAGGAAGAACACGCGATTCGATATGAAACCCGCGGACACAACAGGCGTAAAATTTCTGTGTGAAGCAGAATTCTTCCCGGAGCGGGTGGCAGGGGGTGGTTTGGGAATTGAGCGGGTGATGTTGGCCCAAGAGGGAAAATGACAGGGGATGGTGTCGGTTGTCGGAGGGGGTGAGGGGGCTTGAGGTGAACGAACTGTTGTTAGGTCGACAGCGTCAGCTCTTCCTGACAGACCTCACCTCCGACTACCTTGACTACCCTCCCCAGCTTTATGGCTGTCCGATCTCTCCCCAGGGTGCTAGGTACAAGTCTCTAGGGAGAAAAGAGAAAGCGGGGTACATAACCCATGTCTGTCTCTGAACTGTCTCCTGTGAAGCCCTGGTGTAACAGGCCCTTCTCGTACGCTTGTAAAAATTACGTGTGTCTATTAATGTAGTGTTTGTTTACCAACGTACAGTTCAGCCAAAGGTGATTTCTAGTGTAGTTCTTGGTCAAATTCAGAACATACAGTTAGTTACAAAGTGTGACAAAAATTATATACTATAACGAATAATAATAATACCTACGACTTAATTAATGGTGGCATTTTGGCTTACACTGTACCATAAGATTTTCTGTCTAAAATGTACAATTATAATGACATTTCAAATATTTATCTAAGGCAATACTAAAAATTAAAAACGAAAATTAACTAGCGATACACCATGAGAAAACTGAAAATATCAAGATAATTTATGTCGTTACTTAAACGACATAAGAGTGAAGACATCGCATATAATACAAACTAAATTAACAGGGTTCAATGAGAAGCTGAAAAAAATAGCATAGAGTAAATATAGTTATAAAATTAGACTAAATATCAAGATGCCCAAAATTTTAAGGACTTCTTATTAAATGCACAATAGACGAAAAAATGTACAATAAAAACAACTGGAGCGATTAAACCGAAAATAACTTGAAAATTTAAGTCAGTATGGTTACAACTAAGAATAAGAATCAAGCGAACAAGTAAGATGAAACATTAAATTATAAATATAGGCTATAACGTCAGTAAAGATGCAAAACTTTGTACGTTATTAATTCCACGTTAGAAACAGAATTCAAGACAATATCCATAATAAAACTAATAAAATTTAATTTGTTATAGGACTGTGTTACCGAAATAAAAAAAAGGAAGAAGAAAAAACTAGGAAACATAACGAAAGTTATTTTAATTAAGAATAATTTTACATAATTTTCTTTTCCAGACCCCTAAAAACTTACCAGATTTGACATACAAAGTTTTGCATCTTCACCACAACAGAAAAAAGGTTTGGTTAATTCAACCGTATACATGTTTGTATATGGCCAAACAAGTATGTATTTGACTCAACAGAAGTTTTGTTGGCTGAACAACGTATGAAACGTGCCAAGTATTGGCTTTGTTGTTCTACCAAAATGTATATTTAACTGGACTAAACCATCTTTTGGGATAACTATACCCGCCAGGCAACCAAATATTTGGTTGGTTCAGCTGTTACACGATTGTTTGGCCATATACAAACACATATATGGTTGAATCAACCAAACCTTTCTCTCTGTGCGATTATAAGTAACACAGTAACAATAATAAATAAATAAAAAGATACGGCGAGGAATTGTAAAATAGTCATGAGAGCTTACAAACGCTTTGTTAGATAATCAAAAACTTAATTTAATAATGATATGTAATTATGCTCTGCTTATATAAGGACAGTAATTCTAATGTGTAACATCCACCGCTGTTTTAGGTTTGTTAAATATTTGTTAGAACTTTACTTTTTATTTATCTTTTACAATTGATCACTATATGACGTAAAAAAACACCCCTTACTAGACAGTTTAAACATAATGATAATGGAATAATTTCCTCGTTATCTTATAAATCTGCAGAAAGATATTTTTAAATCACAATTCGTCAATCCTTGAAGTCAAATTAATGGAGCAGTTTTATTAATGTTACTGTAGTTATTCCCCTCTTGCGTTCCACAGATATCTTACTTATCTTAAGTACTACTGTACTGAACTATGCATATTACGGGGGGAGGTTGAAACCTCAAGCAGCCCAAACATGAATCTTCGTTTGGTCGATATAACACACCTAATATAATACCTGGACAAAACAGTAGAACTTAAGCAAATTATTACAAAAATGAAATTGTTTTCAAACAACACGCCAAAATAATGTAAATATTGGTTTACACATACAGTTGGCACAGTTCAAACAATTTTAAGACGATCTTAACTGTATCGTCTCCCACATACACTGTTAAAACACAGACTTAAGCTAAACCAGAGAAGAACAACGAATGCCCTGTTTTTGTTCCATAAGTTACTAAACACAGCAAAATATTATCACCTTTGTAGTCGTTTTTCATTTCTGAATAATCACCAACCAGTAAACACGTGCACCAAAAATGTTAACATATTTTTCATACCCCTACACAGAACTAAATTTTTATCAAACTCATTCCCTACCTCCGTGTCAAAAGTTTGGAATGGTTTGAATCCAAAACCCAGGAACACAATAAGTTTTAACTTATTTAAGAAAAATATCAGTTAATATTACTGAGTCACTCTAGTGACTGAGAACTGTGATGTATGAGTGTGTAACAGTACGTGTGTATTTTTGTGAGTATATGGCCAATGTTTTTTTTTCTCTTTCTTTGCGTTATTATATGTACGTGCAGTTATATCTTGAAATTATGGCAGTTGTGCAATATTTCTCCTATAGGTTTGTACTTTATAACTGTGTGTATCTATATTATTTTTAACTTTTTCGTGTAATTTCTAATTAAAAATGTATTGCAATTTGTAATGAAGGCTAAGATTCGATGAAAAGAAATGTGAAGTGTTGTGGGTTTAGTACAAGAAAAAGCCACCATGCCTTAACTGAGCCTTTATGTCGTGATAAATAAATAAATTCACAAGAATTTTAACGCAAATATTGGCATAACTTTACGGAAACCCCTCCTATCGTTTCAGTTTACAGAAATGTTCTACGTGAAAATGTGACATTAGTACGACATCGGTGTTGATTGGAAAAATTTCGTATCCTGAATTTATTTTTCTTATGAATGTTCATTTGAAACAATTAAAGTTATTGTTCTTCGGGCTGAAAATAAACACAATTTTGGAAGTCAAAGACTCGTTTATATCATGGCAAATGTCTTACGTGATATGCAGTTTAAAATATATTTAACCTAATTAAAATTTGTGATTTTTTTCCCCTTGTAATCTGAGTGGACTTGCCCTAAGTACTGGAATAGAATTATGACTTTCCAAAACATTTCCGTTGACTGTTTTAACTGTTGCTTCGTCGTATCTAGAAAAGTCACAAGATCATTAACACTATATGGCAAATTTCGTACAAGACATGCAAGGAATAAATTCACGCAATTCAACAAAGATTTTTGGACAGTTTTTTTAAATTGTAATTTCAGTGAGGCTTAAAAAATCACCCTCAATACTGGAACGGAATGATGAGTTTCCAAAACACTTTATGTTGGTGTTTTAACCGTTGTTCCGTCACGCCTAGTAATTCTTCCGCGTTGTAAGATTTCACTTCCTTAGAGTAGCCGACACTATGCTAGCGGTCGGGCGGCTGCGTACACAGAAAAGCCCTTTCTAAAACGTCTAACAGGGGTTGTAGGCGGCTTGTTTTTTATACCTGACGCCCTTTGGCGATCACTGCCACCCTTCACCCCGAGGCGTACCTTGCATGGGCCGCTCCTCCAGGAGGCTACGGAAGAATAAAAGGAGGGAACTTTCACCTGAACTATGCTGATGGTTTTGGTGCCACGGGTTCTGCAACCATCCCCCTACAGGCGCACCTGTCTTATAAAGTCCCCCCCTCTCCCCTCCTTTCTCATCTACCAAACCCTCGAGTACAACCCCGAAACTCTGCCGAGGGGATTCCGTACCTGCGCTTTTGCGAAGACCCTGGAAGCGCACAAAAAATATCGCCTGATAAAACCTCACGAAAATGTAACTGCACATCCCGCTAGATTTCTTCTTCTTTTTTTAACTTAGATCTTCCTAGAGGCATTTTCTCTCCTCCCCTCACCCAAACCTTTTTCTTACCGAATTTTGTAACGGTTGATCGTAACTGGAAACCAAAAACTCTGGCGCGATTCTGAATTTTGATAACGCTCTTGGGTCGGAAGATTAGGCCATGAGTTTCACCGTTATACAACGGTTTCGCAAAGCCCCTTTCATTCCCTCTTAAGGTTGAAAGCAAAACGAAAGCAGTTATGAGAAGGAAGATTGAGTATTTTAAACAGTAGACCAGATTCTTTTGCATACCTGAACGAAGTCGCAAAGACATATTATGACCCTAAGATTTGGGCGCAAATTCCGTAATTATTTGAAAGCTGAGTTTGAGTCAGTTATTGTAAACAAATGTTTCATTGCGAGTCTGAAAAACGGCAGACTCCGTCACTTGTTTGAGTGAGTGAGTGAGAGATTTTTGGTCAGCGGTTAACGTCAAGTTCTTTAGCGCTGGTGGGGGTAAAATAATGTGAGTATGGGCCGGAATAAAATGGGGAAAAAACGGGATATCCCCGAGAAAACCCGCCTACCAGCGGCATCGTCCGTCACGATTCCCACATGCGAAAATCCGGGGACCGACCCCGCCGGGAATCGAACCCGAATCGCCTTGTTGAGAGGCGAGAGATCTGACCCCTCGGCCACCGCGGCCCCGTCACTTGTTTGAAACGTGGTGCACACAAGTATATGCGTCTGTAGGGATGAGTTCGGAAACAAATTTAAATGTTAGGTCATATGGTTTGATTTAGTCATGTATGTAGTCTAGAGATATATTTAAGGTCATAATCCATCATTTCTACTGCTCTAAGGATTGTTATTTTTTTATCCTGAACGAGAGAAGATATGGAAAAATTGTTGCATAGTTTTGCTAGAAACAGTGTATACTATTGCAGTTAATTTTTTTTCAATACAAAATGTACAATGCTTTCAGCTAACTATGCAATTAAGTAAATTCTAATTAATGAACAAATTAGCAAAATCTAGGCTATATAATTTTTTTTGCCTACAAAAATTATACTGCACAGCAGAAACAATTTAAAAAAAAAAAAAAACTGTGCAACAGTTCTTTGATATCTGATTTCATTTAGCTATAGCAAACGAATTATCGTGAAAGCAGTAAAAATTATTTATCCTGGCCGCTAGACTTTTGCAAATAATATTTACTAGATTAAGTAGTTATTGTTTCGGCCATTACTTTAAACTTATACCTCTATTGTTTGCCGTTATTGTTCTTATGTATTATTTCATGTTAGTGTTCTTCTTGGTATTGTTAGTAAGAATTGACTTGGCATTGACGAACGTTGGTAGTTTTAGTGTTCTCACTTTCGTAGGTATTTTTATTTTTGTTTTTGTGATTTTTTAAGTATTATTGTAATATGATGTGGTTTGCGAATGGTTAAGTATAAGAAAACACAAAACGCCTTAACTTAGCTATTCTAAAAGACATAATTAAATAACAAACCTTATTTGTTATTAAAACAAGTACACAACAGGAAGTGTTTGTCACATTAAGTCGAAAATGCTTCGTAAGAAAGCTGCGTTCTCTTGACGATAGCGCGGAAACATATTATGTTTATTGTCAATGTTGAAGACAGCGTAGTTGAAATGGAACAATGGTGCACAGTACTCAATGTAGATTGAACAAACCAACATTTGCGAACACTGCAATACTGATCACTGCCACAAACGTTTCTTTCGTGTATAGAAATGAAGGTTTTGCAACCCTGCTGTCTCGTAAAATCTTGTGCCTCGTAGAGTTTCGAACAACGGGTTGTTAATGAGAACGTTAATATTACCACGAAAAAAGGTCGTATTGTGTTATCTCACCAAATCGCACCATGTGCGAGGAATTCACGTATGAAGGCCGCAACCACTGCGTTTCTTCAACGTAATAAAGTACATGTTCGTGGACTCGGAGGGAAGACCCAGAAATTTTGAAGAAAATGTGGGAAGATTTTGAAGGAAATTAGTGTCATTGTGGAAGTTTGTCAATGATGAAAAGGAAAATTAGAGGGAATATGGGGGGAAAATATGGCAGTCGGTGCTACACCAGGTTATGGCAGCACTTTCAGACTACTTCTACAGAACAGACGTAACACATCTACTGATATATCGCTAAATAGAAAAATATATATCACGTTAAATTATTTCTTACCCATACTATTAAGTTATTTGTATCGCAATTGCGTTCATAGTGGGCCTCAGCTTTGTATGATTAACACAATCACCTCGATGATCGGTTGTTCTCTTTCTGTGTTTCCTGTTGATAAGTGATATTAGTCGTAGCTAGTTTTCTTACAACAATGACTTTCAAAAACTAAGTGTTTTGTGCGCCTGGCCGTATAATTATTCGGAGGTTCAGATGTTATTTTTGGTATTTTAATGTTTATTTTCGCACTTATTAAATAAAATAATAACTGTTGTATTAAACTTTTAATATGTATTAATTACAGTATGCGTGTACGAATATTGAATGCTCAGTGTACGAGAAAGCCAATTGTCCAAATAATGACAATGTATTATTATTATAACGTCAATGAATACTTTCCTAAAAATGTGACAAATAGTGTTTAAATGAAACTTTTTTTGTATGCCACATTTTCAGAACGGGAAAAAAGTATAAAATAATTTGTTGTATGAGAATACTTGTAAATATTTTAAAATGAAAATCGTACGGTGCCTGCAATAAATGATTGATGCAAGAATAGTTCACTTAAGTCACTAAAAATTGTATTGCCCTGCAAAAATGAACTGTAATGTGATGAATTTTCTCATTGACAACTGCTTCTTAAACTCTTTACTATTCTCTGTCACTTGGGATCCCTAATTTTCGCGATAAGAACAGTTTGTTTCAGTGCCTTACGTGCACATCTGCAATTGTGCTTCATGGTTATTGGCAGCGTGTCTATGAGAAGAACCCTCGTTTGACTGAGCCAATTACAATAACGTTCCTGCAACACCACACGTCTGTGATTTGCCGGTAGAATCATAAGGATCGTGAGAGTTAAAATATCCAATCACTGACCACGAAGCAGAGCTGAGATGTGCACGTAAAACAAAGAGATAAAGTGGGGCAGTATTCTTTTCACAAAAAACAGGGGTTGCTATATATTCCGTTCACCTTACGTTTTCTGTTTTAAATGTTACAAGTATTTTCATAAGAGAAATTTTTCATACTTTTTTGTCTATTTAAAAACAACGTGGAATTTTATTAATATTTTATTTTAATATTATTTCTTTCGTTTTTAACTGCAAAAATTAAAATATTATTTTTTTACGTAAAAATTTTTTTTCACAATTATTCTCTTATATTGCACCGTCATCTAGTTTTGAGATATGTTTAAAGTTTCAAGTGTTTAGCTCACCAGGAAGTTAGATTAAAATCGATAGCAAAAATGTGTACCGAACAGACAGACAAGAAAGTTGCATTGTCATAAAGTTATAGGCTATGCTCAAGTTTTAAGTATCTAACGCATTGTTACCAATCAGCTCATTGTTACCGAATATACAGACAAGAACGCTGGATAGTGAAAACTTGATAAAACTCAGGAAGCAAGAATGCTTGTGAAAGGATGCCGCATGTAAATGGCATCATTTGCGTCAAAATGTAAATTACCGTTAGGCCATATGCACGTCGAAGTGTAGACAGTGTAATTGCTTGGATATCAGTGAACTCAGTAGGTTTTCGGTTGCACAAAGGTCAGAGAACTGACGCCTTCACACTGTGAAATGAGTGCCCTGTTATCTCCCACCTTTATGTCTGGCAATATCACCCCGAACTTCTTATAGGTGGCAGAATTCGGCTGTCTTGGTATTCTAAGCCATTTACAGACATTTCTTCAGTTATATGGCGAAGCAAGGTTTAGAATCTCCTACCAGGAGATTTGAGAAAAAAGTCACACCGCACTTTCAGGGAGAAATTTAAAACATTCGTGCTCCAGAAGTAGTTTAAATAGATCCTACCTATGAACGCCTACGCAAAAGTATATTTTATTTATTTTAGATTAGTACATTAAGATGTTTAACTATAGAAATTATGTAATGCTGGTAATTTATATTTGTTTAATTTAATGTTATATCACACTTATAAAACAATGTAGGTCTAAATATTCATTATTACAGTTATCTTTCTTTAGTATTTGTGCCATAATTTGTAATAATTCTTCAATAGTGATCATAAACACGCAACAGTCGTAAACCAGCATTAGGCTGAATTTGAATGTTATCAAATAAATATCGCTGGTTTTTGACTGTGGGAAACGTGGCAGAAGTTGCCTTCGGTTAGCGTGTTTTATCGTGGAGCTCCCATTTCCAGTACCGTAACATTCCATCACTGCTTCAGTGTATGCCCTAATTTCACGTCACTCTCAGGAAATGGCGGATGCCTACGGTTCACAAATCTGCCACTAGGCGTACCAAACTCTCGTAACTGGAATAAAGAAAACCAATTCTTATCGGCGCGGTACCGCAATTATCATCTCCATATTTTAATTTTTTAATTTGTACCAGACATTTTTTTCTTAATTTTGACACAAAATGTGACTTAATTTTGGCTATTATGAAGTTTTTTAATCTCTCATAGTTTTCTCGTAACGACTTGTTAAAAGTCTAAATTTCCATGTTTCCGTTTAAATGCCTACACTAAAACCAACTGACACACCAAACTGAAAAAATTCACAGTGGATAAAGAAGTTTCTGGCTACAATGTCACGTACATAAAAACAAAGAATAGAAATGTTTTGCAATTAAATAAAAATGAAAATCTTAAAATTAAAATTTTTAAAATTTCAATTATTTGTTTAAAAATACAAAAAAAAAAAAACAAAAAAACAATTGTGGTTAAACATAGCTGAATATGTAGCCTACAACATCGTTATTCACTGTGAATTTTTTCAGTTTGGTAAGTGAGTTGGTTTTAGTGTCGTCCTTAAAACGTAAACATGCAAATTTTGGCTTTAACGAGCCATTACGCAAAAACTATGCGAAATAAAAAAAATTTACAAGAGGAAAATTTCGTCACATTTTGTGTCTAAAACAAGAAAATAAAATATCCTGTACAAATATAAAAATGAAAACGTGGTGATGAAAATAGCGGTAACCGCGCCCTTAAGAGTGAGAGTCACCATCTTGAATATTTATATTTTGTGTCATAACTTTTCTTCTGGGTATGCAACTGTATCCTAACTACAGAATAGAATACATATTTCGGGAATTTTAGACATCATAAATCTTTATTTCCCAAATGTTGGTACAAAACGATTTACAGTTAGAAAATTCTTATTACTTTATTATTATCTGCGATTCGATCTGTAACAACAGTAACGGAAAATAAAGATTTATGACGTTTAAAATTCCCTTAATATGTATTCTATTCTGTAGTTAGGTTAAAGTTGCATACATTTACCCAGAAGAAATATTACGACACAAAATACAAAAATTCAAGATGGTGACTAGCTCTCACTCTTAACCGAAGATTGACGAAGTTCCTATCCACCATTGGACAACTTATGCAACAAAAAATAAACGTCGCAATGACATAACGACAACATGAAGTTAGGCATACATAAAAAACCATGTCGTTAACATATACGTTTATTTAGTACGTTGAAATGTTAAGAGTAAAAATGAAAAATTATATTAAAGACATGGTAATTCTGAAACGTCTCACACCATCATTAAATTGCGTGTTTTTAGGTTGGTGTTATGGAGGGGTGAATCCTAGCATGCTTCGGGTGTCTTCGGCGGAAATAATGTTCTCGTTGCCTAACACAGAAGTTGGGGCTCTTAGGCGTGCGATGCCTCGGTCTAGGGTTCACTTCTCACCCGATGTTTACTATTTGCTACCAGCTAACTCGACGAATAAATCTTAAAACTAACGAATCAGCAAAGAGGCCGGCGACTTGTGTGTGCCGATGTGTCCGCAAAGCTCTACTAATCCACTTAAGTAATGTAAGTTTACATTGGGCGAGGGAAGGGACAATGAACCTTTCGCAACAACTGCGACCCCGCTTCGTGACTAAACTGTCATCGAATCACTTCGTTTTGTTTGCGGGCATGCTGCGATAGGGTCGGCCGTTGCTTGTTTCTCTGGCGACGGGGAGCCGAACAGCAAACATCGAGCGGTCGCAGTTTGTTGCTGTTACAATTGCCGGTGCACAGAATTCACGAAGAAAATCAACGAAAGCCCAGTTTACAGACGTATTGTTGGCAGAAATACAAATGAATAAGCATTCAAAACCAGATATTTATTAATTTTGTTTACCCACTTAAAAGTTCAGCCATAGGCCACTTTACAACATTTACGTGACATATATTCATACAGCATCTACACATACAAATTGCAGATACTTATAAATAAATCTAACTAATTCTAGGGTATTATAATTTGACGATATATATAATGATATTACAAAGGTACAACTTTTTTGCTTTTTATGCAAGTTGTTTTACAATCCATCTGTGCTACTATGTTGCAAAAATGATTTAGGAAATTTATATTTATTTTGCTAGCTATGAAGTGGACTAAATTTTGGAATAGGGTCGGGTTAATTCCGTTTGAATATATAACTCACCTTCCTCAGCTTCCTTGGACAATCAATTTATTTTTATTTGGTACGTCATTCCACAGTTTGGAGGCTAAGTAAGAAAATACGAAAATCCAAAAATCCACAAAAATTCTCAAATAGTTGAACATATTATTTTCCATATAAGGTTGGTGAGTTACTAATGAATATGGGTCGATTGCAGAGTCAAGTGAGGAAAATACTTGAGGTAAAGGTGAAGCTAAGGAGAACTTGAGTAAAATATGAGAATTTTTCGTTTGTATAGCGCAGTCGGGAATTTGAGAGTTCTCAGTTGAGGTGAAGTGTTACCACAATGTTCGCGAAGAGAAAAATAACTTCTTTTCATGCACCGACTTGCAAATGCAGTTAAAATGTATATAATTTTCCGTTTATAACACACAAAACTCACTTGAGAGAGATTTGATAATTTATATTTAGTGTTTCGAACAATGTAAAGTTGAAAAAATTAAAAAAAAAATGATAAAAAGACGTCGTTGATTTTGTTTATAGAATTGTTTCATAACCATTTTATTTTGAAACAAAAAAGTGCTTTTAAAAACACGAAATCGCTTTAGTGTAAAAATGTACAACGAATATAAATTATGTCTAATTTACCAGTGCTGTCTTTCCTTTACATCATGGTTATGTTCCTCGTCTAAAATATTAACAATAAATTCATAGTAAGAATATCATTCTCCCTTATGTAGCATGCTAACCTCTATTTACGGCAGCCCTGATTGATTTTCAGCTTGAGAAAATCTTAAGCAAGGTCTGAGGATACATAAAGTTTTTTTCCTTAGATTTCAATCAATTTTCGTCCCTGCAATGAAAATTTCTGACATTTCACTCAGAGAGGCCTTAGATTTTACTCAATTTGACTGTGCACTCGGCCCTATGTGGTCAGAAATTAGGTACATGTCCCACTTAAAAATCAGGCGAAAATTTGTGTTCTTTCTTCCAAAACTAGACATGTCCATTACACTGATTTATTTTCATTCCAAACTAAAACGTATCGCCGGTTACTTTTTTTTAAAATTAAATACCGCCCCAGCCATGATTACTCCTTTAAATGTCTATAATATTAATTCGGATATGTGATCATTTTTAACAATCAATGAAATATAATGTTTAATGTTATATATATACTATTATTTGACAGTTAAAAAAATAAACATAAATATGCCTGCCATGTTTTATTTTCACTAGCATCTTCACACATCAATTATTTCCCACATTCTTGTACAATTGGTTACGGGGTTTCTCAAAGTTTGCTCTTGAAATGTTGCTCGTCTAAAAAATACAGAATGAGTTGTAACTTAACAAAGTATCCCATATCCTAGTAGTGTATTTTTATTTACGTTCGTGGGAAGGGTTATTCGAATTACTAATTTCAAATTATAATTTAACTGTAATCAAAGAATATTTCTCTAAGTTTTGAAAAAAAAATAAAAAAAAATACAAATAACTTATGAAATAGTCCATCTACTAAAATTCGAACGTGTGGCTCCGAGATTATTTATCGTTTAATTTTCCTCTATACTTATTTAAGGGCGGGGCCTACCTTGGGAGTCCTGGCGCAAGCAAGGAGTGGGATCATATATGTTAAATTATATTCAGTGTTGCTTAGCACTTGTCAAATCTACATGTATGTAACCACTGACTTCTTATGTTCTTGTAGATGAGTTCCATATAACAATAGGATTTATTAGAGACATTTTAAACACCATTAAAAATTTGAACAAGTAACTGTTCTCATTAGAAATACACTCTCGAAAACGTCATCTCATAAATTGTTACGTGTTATTCCTGTAACAATATCCTCCTCTTCTCAGTGCAGAAAATGGTTTTCACCCGAAAAATAAAAATGAAGGGGGGGGGGGGGAAACTAAGCACCAACGTATATAATTTAACACAATTACTATACTTGCACACTGTTGAATACAATTTAGTATTTGTTAATGTTACATTATTTGCTTGTTGGTACCACTGTGTTGTGTTCTATGTGTGTATTGTTCTTTGATATGTGCTGTCGTATTCGTTGTTATGTTTTTTGTGGACAGTAGTTATCCTGTGATGACTGAAGGAGTTTGGTTAGCTTGTCTTGTATTGCGAGGCCCATGTACTGTATCGGGCTGGCTGATTTACCTGAATAATACATTATATCTATAACATACACTTGCACACTCGACGGCTCTCAAACAGGCAATGACATTAATTTATATTATTTTGTAACATGTCGTTTGAACACGCATTCACTTAATTTCAGCTAAATGCACTTCATAGACGTTCGTACCAAAGGACAGGAAAATCTCGCTAATTCAAGAACCTGCATGTTAGAATCCACAGCTCTGTGCATAATCTAGTCCTGTCTATTCGTTCATTGCCTGCTGTTCTGCAGCGAGTAGCAGTTAAGGTGCCTCCCTAGATAGGCTCATTTTGCATGTGTGAGGCATGAGCGGTAAGAGTGCCGTTGACCGACGTATGTAATGTATCGCTATGGCTATGAATTTTGCCCCAGTCTGTTAAAGTGCCTTACGATCAAATCTACAGTTCTGATTCATAGTCAGTGATTTGAAGTTATAGCACTCACGTGTCTTGAGGTTCTACACTGAAAAAAAAAAATACTTATTAGTCAGTACAAAATGTTTTGTCATTATGGACCTTACCAAATGTTTTTGTGGTGCCCACTAAAATTTTTTGCTGTCCCCAATAAAGTTTTGCAGTGACTACCAAAAAGTTTTGTAACCATTGTAAAAATATTTCGTGAGGCCCATATTGACAAAACATTTTGCAGTCACCTCAAAACCGTTTTTTCTGTGTACCAGCAAATCCCAGATGCGTGATGTTGCTGTAACCTTATTGTGATTGGTCCAGTCAAATGAGAGACGTCACTTCACAAAGACACACTGCCAATAACCATGAAGCACAACTGCAGATGTGCACGTAAGGCACTGAAACAAACTGTGGCAAAATTCTTCTCGCGAAATGTTCGTGATCCTAACTATCGCCTCTCCGCGCAAGCCACTCAGCTGGTGTGCAGTGCTTCACTATTATCGTTTTCCTATGGGACTTCAAGCGGTGACCACATTATTTTATTTATGAGCAGCGCAGTTCAAAGTCTATCACTTGTTTATATAGTTGCGTTAATTTTACAGATACGGAATTCTGGAGAAGCCAATTTTTGGCCGTTTTGAGGAGGCAGAAAATAATAATTCTAATAACTTTTCCGAATTTTTAAAACTATAGCGTAATAGTTTGAAGTATGTGTTCTTTTCGTAGATATATTGATATAACGCGCGTTAAATAGTTTAGTCAAAAAGAGAATAGTCATAACTCGCTGCAACGCATTTGAAGGACAAGTAGGGAGGCCCCTTAATGGACAGATTGTCGGGGCTTTATTATACGCAGGACATGCGTGTGTAGTGGCTTTATACAGGGTGGCCAAGAATAAGTGCTACAAATTGATAGGGATGGTAGATGTGCATGTTTGGAACATATTTGATTAAGGAACCCATGTCCGGAAATGCATCCTTATACCTGCAATGGTGCACCAAAGTAACAGGGGTAGGCAGGCATTTCCGGACATGGGTTCCTTAATCAAATATGTTCCAAACGTGCACATCTACCATCCCTATCAATTTGTAACACTTATTCTTGGCCACCATGTATGTTGGTTGGCAACTCGAACAAGGGAAATTTAGATTTCGGACCGAAGCATTCTCCGCGGCAAGGCCACGACATTGTCGGCCAACGGTAGAGGCGTAAAACGAGCCTACAGTAATTTGGTGTCTAACTTGCTGCCAGAAAATAACGCGGAATTTGCACGTCTGCATCTATAACGTACTATACTTTGACATTGAACAAACCCGTACATTTTCATTGAAAATCATCCCAACACCGCATTTTCATAAATCTACGCATAAAAATCAAATGTTTCTGGATGTTTTTACAGACAAACTCACAGAAGATCAATCCAAGATATTCAGCGGATCTGACTAAATTCTAAACACGCAAGAAAGATTCAGTTGATTGAATCATGCTTAGTTTCTAATTAACAAACTATCGGTAGGAAGAACTACACAGTTATTTAATCACCCTTTCCCCCCTCCTCTTAATGAACAGTTCATGTATAAGCTCACGTGCCTGCACAGATATGATTTCATTTTTTCCCCACCTTTTTCTCCTTCAGAATATCGCAAGTACACTATACTGAATTAAAAACAATTCTCAGAACTAAAACAGAATACTATGTGTTTATTTTCTCTCGAATAGTTTACATAACGAATAGATAATTTGTGTATAGTATTTTTGAAATTTTGCACTGAGCTTTCGTTCGAAAAAAGGACTGTACATAATTTGAAGGGCTTAAAAACCAAGGGGTACAAGAACGGACGAGAATTTTTGATGAAAAGATTTTTGCCCCACTTTGTTTCAGTTTTTTACGTGCACACCTGCAGCACAACTTCATGGCTATTGGCGGAGTGTATTTGTGCAGAGTCGTTATTCATTTGACTGTGCCAATCAGTACACGGATAACTGTGACACAACACGTCTGTGATTTGCGGGTTTAACCTCCACACGCTGGGTGTTACGGCTTCCAGTCACTGACCACATAGCAGAGATGCAGGTGCGCATGTAAGGCACTGAAAAGAAATGCTGCAAAAATTTTTTCACCACATTTTCTGTCTCTAGGTATAACTGATGTTTATAACATCTTCGCTTCTTACACTAACAGCGTAAAAAAAAACACCAAATTATGGCCCACGAGACGTTGTCACACGTACATGTTGGCCATAAAATTATTAACTTTACATTATAACTACCAAAATATGCACAATGCTCATGTTTCATGAAAATACTCTTATATCCCTATGCTTCTGAGCACTTCATTTAATCTCTTCTTCAAACACTGATATAGGCTGTTCGCTATGAACTGAGCACTCAGCAGAACTTGTTATTAATTAAAAATATGTCTTATTGGGCCAATATATGTTAACGTTTGAGTGTGTTGAAACGGTTACAGTGGTTTTTAGTGACATGGTAGTTTTCATACTAAAATAGTAAAGATGGCTGCAAAACGGCTGAAAGAAAAGTTTATGCAGTGCTCACTTTATCGTGAACGTCCTATTTACGCAAAACTTAGCATAGTTTTCCAGACCTTTTTTACGTTCGTTCTGCGATTAAAACCACAATTTATGGCTAAAATAATTTACATCAATTGGTTTGAATGTCTTCAGAGCACATCTGCAGTTCTGCTTCATTGCCAGTGCCTAGATGATTTGAATATCGTTTGAATTGGTGTTTTATTGGCTAGTCACAGCCGCGTGGTTTTACAATTGTCATACTCTGATCGGTGCAGTCAAATGAGAGACTGTCTGAACAAAGACACGCTGCCAATAACCATGAAGCAAAACGCAGGGGCATCATTTCAGGTTTTTCTTGGGGGGGGGGGCGGCAAGATTTTTTGACAACAGTGACCTTGTTGCACCTTTTTTGTTTATTAAGCATGTATAAATTAGAAACTTTAATAATAAAACTTCAGTTTCATGTGCTTACGTTAGTATTATTTAAATAACAAAATACACAAAAATATGTACACATTTCCCCACCCCTTGCCCGCCTAAATGACGCCTCTGAGCAGAAGCAGCTAATGTGCACGCTAATGCTTCGAAACAATATGGTGCAAAAATCTTTTAGCAACAAACACTTGACTCTGCGTTAAGATAAACATTCAGGCATTAAGCGCAATATTAACATCATTCTCGCCTTTTTATTACTTTGGTCGTTTAGTGAAAACCGGCGAATCAAAACCGTTTTTTGAACAATGCTGAATTTTAAAATGTTTGCAATTTAGAGTATTGAAAATGTTTCTTCGGGTTGAAGTAATATGAGAATAAAATGTACAGCATATTTCTTAAATACACGGACACACTCCATATAAACTACGAAAACACAGCCTACAAGTACATACGACATACGACCTTAGTGAATCACAAGGGTATTACGCCTTTTTGAAGTATAACTAGTAGTTAATTGCATATTTTGCAACACTTATGTACAAAATAACTGCAAGACTTCGGTAAACAAATAAACAAACACATTTCTACGGAACGCGTGATACGTTTTAACACGAACAATAAATCCATTTCGAACACTTAGTGACTGCAACCCTTACGTTGCGAAAAAATGTATGCATTGGTCGTTCATAAGTATTTATGTGCATATAAATAAGGACATATAAATAAGCATAAGAGACCTGTATAAACTTTGTCATAACCACAGCCATTCTCGTAGAACAAAATGCAGAAGTTACATAACCAGGATATACCATGAAATGTTCTGGTTTGTATCCAATACACAGTATGTCCACACATAGGCCTACATGTTGTTAATATTAAACATCACATACAGCCCGTATAACTGTGTAAATTATATGTTCACCAGAGTCTTGAAATTTGGCCGTCTTTAATAGAAGGCCGGAGTCTTGAATATGGCAACACTGCATCGGGGGCCTGCTGCTTGTCACTTCTTGGCCACCCTAGTCTCTGTAATGTGTACATATAGATGCAGCTTTAGTGGCGTGTACACGTCTACACTGACAATGAGCCAATTAGCGACCGGCAGCAGGCCTCCGATGCAGCGTTGCCCCATTCAAGACTCCGGCCTTCTACTAAAGACGGCCATGCTTGAAGTTATTTTGTACGAATGTTTTTTCAAAAGGCGTAATTAACTGGTTATAATTCAAAGAGGTGTAACACCTTTGTGATTCACCTTAGGTGGAAAGGTGTGTGCATATGTGTACACTCTAAAACAAATTGTAAAATTTGTAAAGATTTACTTTGTACGTTTACGTATCCTTGTAAAGTTACAAAGATATTCTTTGTGGAATCATTCGTTCATAAAGTTACAAAGGTAAAGTTTATAGTACTGCAAAGGAATTCCTTGTATATACCGACAGTTACTACGGTGCGAAATATATTTTGTAAACATGACAAGGCGTTTCTCTATAGATTTACAGATTATTGTAAATGTACAACATTTTCCTTGTAAAATTATTTGTTATGCATATCCTTTGTACAAAAAACTTAGGAAAAATGTGTTATCTGCGAAAATCACTGGTTCGTCGGAAATTATGCAGTTGTATAAAAGTCACATACCCTATAAAATAATTTTTCTGGAATAAAGTAAATTTCCATATCTACTGCATGCTTTAAAATTAAAAAAAAAATGGTTATCACTGAACTGTACATTTAATAAATATAAATGAACTTTAGCTTTGTTTCGTCTCATCGTTGTGTTCCATGTTGTTTTTCTGTCCGTGCCTGATAACTACAGTGTTATGTTTTGTCTCATCGTTGCGTCGTAATTGTATTCAATTTTGTGGTTCATATATTTTATCTAACCCTTTGTCAAAAAAAAAAAACCTCAAACCTATGTTGTCTGCCTAGTGTGATGTCAGGGTTTTTATTTCTTTTTCTTATCTGTTTATCCTTGGTTTTATTTGACACGATTACATTTATGGAATTTTATGTTGTGTTTGCATCCTGTTGACTAAAACATACTCTGTATATTTAGGTTTTTCTATTCTATTTAATTTTCTCTGAGAGACAGCTATATCGCAATAGAGTATGTCCAAAAAAACTAAATGCAGTTATTCACTCCCACTGCACAATTCTTTCAAAGATCATGAATTTGTTACTATGTTACAAAATACAATGTTCGTCACAATACTTATGCGCGCGAGTACTCGCAACTGTACCGTAATTTTCCGTTGACTTCCCAGGACTCTTCAACGTCCCCTGCAGGTACCAAACGCGCCACGTACACATATAGACACGCTGTAGCAACATAGCAGTTACCTGTAGGCGGTTATACTAAGAAATCTCCTGGGGTTAAATGGGTTTACTCAGTCACGTGAAGTCCCTGCTCAGTCACTAGATTATATCTAAAAGCCTTTAAGCAATTCTGGGTATCCGGACTTACTGGACTATTGAGATTTATTGTCGAGTTACTGTTTGAATGCATCAAACTAAAATTGTTCCCTGTCCAGTCAAATCTCGTGACTTGAGAGAGTACTAAACAGCTGCAGCGATTTACAAATTCGTGTAGCATCGGACGGGTACTTGCATTTTACGGTAAACCGATACTGCATGGAGCCAACAGGAATATGGGACTCCTTTGTCGTATGACATTCGCTGTTCACGTAGAAATGGGTTGTAAGTTTGAAGGAGGGAGGGGCATGAAATTTTTCTGCTCGAATTTATTGTTACAGTGCATCAAGTGACTAAATCATATTTGGCGAAACAATTATGCGTTCTATAAATTATCGGCTACGAACGAAGGTGATGTGTAACTTCAATAGTTTAATTTTTTCGATACATCGATTACTTTACTTTATATGAGTTGCCCCACTTTGTCAAATACAGCCATCACTCTACATAAACATTTTTTGAACTCTACACTGGAAGAAAAGTTTTGTTGCGGGTACCATAATTCTGTTTAAATATGGACAACAGTCCAGTTTAGTTGTCTATACTATATGAACATTCTGTTCTGTAGAATTAACAGCATATTTTGTAAAAGGAACAAAATATCATTTTACTTTTACACAACATATTGTTACATCTACAGAACACATTGTTTCTGGAGCAATTTATATTGTACCAACAACCGTACTTGACTGTTGTCCCTATTTTAACATAATTATGGTACCTGCAATAAAAACTTTCTTTCAGTGTATTTTTCTTTCGCGTTGCCATAATAAAGCAGTTTGAAATTATGTGCTTCATTGCTCCAATGTAACGAGCACTCATTCAATGTTCCTGACCCCTTGTTGTACTCTGTGGATACTAGAACAAATTATCAATAATTAACTCTCGCCAACTATCAGAAAATCGCATTCGTTCGTGGAACAGACTGCAATCAAGTGGCAATTGCCGTTGACCAACAATCTCGCAAGTTACAAAATGACTAGACAAAACAAGTTTGGATACGCATATGACATTCCTCCGCAGATCCACATCGCAGAGCGTAAAACAAAGGCGGAAGGCGACGTCCACTCGGTCGTCACTTGTCATTCGGGAATCACACGTAACGGTTCAGAGTTCATAAACCTTAATTTTTTTTCTCCTACTTTCTCGCAAGCAGACCACGAGTTACGTGTGTTTCATTTCTCGGAAACACTGCACTCTCTCCCGTAGGCACCGGAGTTCTAGGAAACCAACCATAGGGGCCAGACAGGTCGTACTAGAATTTCAGCCGGCACCGCGGAATGCAGAATTTCACCTCATCAAAGGGTTAAAACCTACTTACGAGAGGAGTTGACAAAAATGTTTAATGTTTTAATAACTTTTATTACTGTACGAGATATGGTTTGTTTTTTTACACATATGCACACTGCAGTAAAATTTCTTTTGCTTTCAACATTTTGTATAATGGTGTGCGAAAGTCCAAATTTGCTTAAAACGGTTTTATACCAGTAAGGAAAAAACAAATGACTTACCGAAATGAATTCATTCACACTGAAGAATTGTATTATAGACTACGTTAAGACATTTATAAAAACCCTCAACGAATTGGTTTTTATTTATTTTTAATACTGAACTTGAAACATAAATGTTCAATTATTTCGATTATTTTATAAAAAAAAATATTCTATGAGGTATATATATATATATATATATATATATATATGCGTAGCCCGTAGTACTGATCTTCAGTGTGCTATAATTCACTTCGCTTTTTGATATCAAACCGTTTTATGCAAATATGGTTTTTTGACATGCCATTATACGAAATCTATGAAAGCTGGAAAATTTTCCTTGCAGTAAAATTGTCACAATACATGTCTATAAAACAAACCACATCTCGTATAAATATAAAAATTATTAAACCAATTAAAATTGTTGATGAATTACACCTCAAAGCTAATTTTACTAAATTTGAGAAAGCTGAATGTTTTTAGTTTGGCAAGGCGCAATTTTCCCCGCTAGTTGAACAGGTATAAATAGAGGGTCAAGGTCTATTTTGTTTAAAAAAATTAATGAAAAATAAGCTTCTGTGATTGTGGAAGGATTTTTTGATATGAAAAACCAGCAAAGACGAACGTTTTTTTGTGTTTACTATGTCGAATATTATTACGCCCCTTACCTATTCCAGCCCAACCTTCAGCGGGTAATTTCTCTTGTAAAATTCGTTTATTCTGGCTAATATGTAGTAGAATGTCCTAAGTCTAGTTCACGAGGCCATTTTTTTTTCTACAAGAAAATGACATTTGCTTGTTTGTGTGCGATTTTTAGCGTCGTATAAACGGCCACAGTGCATAGTATCGACTAGCGGTCAAGGACTCGCATGCTAGCAAGTGTGGGATACTGACTTTTGTTGTAGTCTTTCTTGTATAAATCAAATATCGAGACAAAAGTTTCATACGCACGGAAAGATTGTTTAAACAAAACATCTGATGGAATACGAATTATTTAAAAAAAAAAAAAAAAAAAAAAAAAAAAAACTATCGTTCGTTATTGGCATGTCGATTGTTGAAAAGACGGTGGTTGTGTGAAAAAGAGAAATAAAGATGGGGGCCCGAGGAATTGGAAACATAATTCTTACACGAACAATTTTTTATCACTGAAAAAAAAAATTCATTAACTTAACGTACCAATGTATAGCAGTGTTAAGAAAGTAGGTATGTTAATAACAGTTTTCCGTACATCAACAGTAGCTAACATACACATGTATTGAAAACAGTCTAATGCATACTGGTGTTGCCAAATTCGTAAAGTAACAATGCTCAACATTTGCTCGGTTCGCAAGTTGAAGTATGATAAATAGTGACCTGGAAAATTCGGATTTTTTTAAAGCGCAAGCTATAGTTCCAGCAATTACAGGTCTGTATCACGTTTACAATTGGCCGTTGACTTACTCGACACTTCCTGGAAGTAACTGAGCCAATAATGAAACTGTAGTTGAATACAGGCCCATTTCACAGTGTCAGCGAGCAGCTAATAAACAGCTGCTATCACATTCAGTACACATATATTCTTGGAGGCTAGCCTGCAAGTCAGTGAACCCGCGAATTTTACCGGCCTCTAATGACAAGTGTTCAATACTGTGTATAAATTCCATTAATATTTAGGAAGTTTTTTATAGTGTACGTATATTGAATGTGCGTAGTTATTTGAACAAGTATAAGGCGGACCTGAGACAAGAACATTTTATTACCTGAATTCTAAACCATGCTTACTCCAAACTGTAAGAAATATCAATAAACGGTAATGTCTTTCTCGTGTGCATTTATATCTATCTTGAATTGGTTACTAATCAAAATACAATAATTCGACTGGGATTTTTAACGTACTTTGGATAGAAATATATGCATACAATGAAGATTTTTTTTTATAATTCTTAAAGTTTTAGAGTAAGCATGGTTTGGAAGTCAGGTCCCTATTTACTTCGGTTGAGTGCCTTGCGCAAAGAGTCGATTTATCAAGTGGTGCTGGAGTAAGATATTGCCTTAGTGAGTGATGGGATTCGAACCCACGACTTTACGATTGCCAGGCAGAAGTTCTAACCATAGAACCACAGTGACAATTTACTAGTAGATGAGTTCCATGCAGTGGTAAGATATCAACTTTATAAGAGACAACTTTTGTATTTGACATCCAGGATTCATAGTAATTATTAACACCACTTTTTTTTAAGCAACACAGTAAAATACGCTTTAAAATTGTAGAAACATATTTTCATGAATTTATGGAAAGTTACGGTCAAACATCCGTAAACTGACAATACGGACAAATTTCCGTAAACAAAATATTACGGAAGCCACTTCCGTAAAATTACATTGCTTTTCTATAAATATTTCCGTGAATTTACGGAAATTTTTAACAGTGTATAGACGATCCACATTCGTAATATAATACACTAGAAGAATTCTCATTGGTTTTGTCAAATTGGGTAACCGTTATACGTACATACGGTAGCCAGTAGCATAAACAAAGTGTCCGAAATGCTGAACCTACGTTGAAACCTACCAAAAAGTCAAGTTTTGCCGTGATAAAACACCATCTCTAATTAACACCTTTCCTCGCAAGCCACTCAAATGGCGTGCAGTGCTTAAAAATTATCCTTCTTCCTATGGGACTTTAGTCGGTGATCTCATTTTTTTATTTGTGGGCCTTGTTTCTATTGTTGTGTTTTCGAACCAGGTTTTTTTTTTTTTTTTTTTCAGCAATCGGCAGTCTGGAAAACCCATTTTTTTTTGGCTATTATTAGGGGCCCGAAAAAGATGTTTCTAATAATCGTGCTGAATTTTTAAAATTTAAAGATACATAGTGTGGAGTGTGTGTTCTTTCGTAGATGTGCATGCGTTAAATAGTTTCGTCAACAAAAGAATAGCCGTGACTCACTGCAACGTGTTTGAGGCACAGGTACGGAGGCCAATAAATATAAAACTAGAAATGGGTGCACACAGACACTCACGTGCAAACATACACGTACCATTTCTTAAATCTTAGTTACAAGCAGATTCATAGAGCTATAGTTACCTACTTGGCAAAAAGTATTTGCACCAATTTGTTACAATGCCTTATGTGCACGTCTGAAGTTCTTGTTAACGGTCAGTGATTGAATGTTTGTAAGTTTCAGAGTCTTGGTGTTCCACCCGCAAATCACAGACGTACAGTGTCGCAGTAACCGTATTTTCATTGGCACTGTTACACTGAAAGAAAATTTTTGTTGCAGGTACCATAATTATGTTAAAACAGGGACAACAGTGAAGTACGGTTGTTGGTACAATATAAATTGCTCCAGAAACAATGTGTTCTGTAGATATAACAATATGTAGTGTAAAAGTAAAATTATATTTTGTTCCTTTTACAAAATATGCTGTTAATTCTACAGAACAGAATGTTCATATAGTACAGACAACCAAACTGGACTGTTGTCCATATTTTAACAGAATTATGGTACCCGCAACAAAACTTTTCTTTCAGTGTAGATGTGTGACGCCTCTGCATAAATACACTCTACCAATAACCTTGAAGGCAGAGCTGCAGATGTGCACGTAAGCACGTAAGGCCTTGAAACAAGTTGGTGCCAAACTCTTTTCACAAAAAAAAACAGTGGCTCTCCTGTTATAGTTCACGCACATTTATTGGTTGTTCGGGATAAAGTGAACACTAAACATTTAACCTTTGAAAAATATCACTTGACATTACTGCATATAATTCAACATTAACTATAGTTGCCTTACTCGTTGTATAGTTGGCAGCTATTTTCCGAATATGTTCCGTGTATTTTCTTACTTAAATACAACAATACTGAGATAAAATCAACTGAAATTGACGTACCTGAATATTTGATAAACTTTTATTTATTTTTTTTAGAAATTTATTTAAAATTTCTTTTTCTTTATTTAAAAATTAATTTTGTAAAACGATTTTGTTTAAAATTACTATATTAAATTTATCTATTGAGTATTAATAATAATTATAATAATGCGACTTTATTAATGGCACAGTTAAGGCGATGTCGCCTTGTCTTACACTGGACCATAACAATTTCAGTTTACAGTTTACAATTATTTTACGACATTACAAACTTAAGTCTAAAGTAATACTAAAATTAAAAAGCAATAATGAACTAGCGAAGTATCATGGGAGAATTAAAACAGCATTATAAATAAATTAAAATTTAAACAACACAAGAGTAAAGACATCACATATGCTAATACAAACTAGATTAACAGAGTTCAATGAGAAGCTGGAAGAAAAAAAACAGCAACAATTAGATAAAATTAAGTTATAAATAAGACTAAATACCAAGATGTCCAAGAATTTGACACTACTTATTAAACGCACAATAAATTTATTATTATAAACTGTATTCGCCATTCGAATTTCGTGGAAAAGCCCGTAAGTTTAAGACGTACTTTTTTTTCACCGTAAGCAGTTTAGAATACAGTGGTTGTTAACGTCATTAAGTGTCAGAATTCCGAATGACACTAGCCTCGTTTCATACATCCAATATTTTCATGCTGGTAACTCCGTTTCCAAAATCTTTCCTCACTAAAACTATCCAGGTCAGCTGTCTTTCCTTGTAGCTCATAAACATGTAGTTGAATGCTTAAATTGATTTACATGAGTTTTGGTAACCTTCATGACTATTAGATGGCTTTGTACGGTGTCCTCTAGCCGGTTTTTCCTCATACACCTCTCTAAATTTGCTTAGGTCAGCTTGTTTTCCTTCAGGAAGTGACCGTGGCCTGAATAAACACGGCTATCCAAATTATGTTAAAGCGCATTCCTACGTGGAGAAATATATTGCTCGTCTGAAATATAGAACCAAGGCTGTGATAAGATATTCGAAAACGTTAAGGAGGCCGCCTGGGTGAAAGTATTTTGAGCGTTCCAGGCCTGGAAGAGCGGAAGCAGTAAGGACCACACAGTACGTGAATCACGCCTCATCCTCTCTAGACGCAAGTTACTGAACTGCCATGCAGTCTTCTCTCCGACCATACGTCTCTATGAGACATTAAGGGTGTGATTCTCCTCAGTTTCAACTCCTTTTTTAATTTTTATATTTGTACCAGATATTTTTTATCTTATTTTAGATATAAATTGTGACTAAAATTTTCTCTTACGAAATTATTTTATCTCTCATAGTTTTTGTGTAATGACTCGTAAACGTCAAAATTTGCATTTTACAGTTTGGTAACCGCTTCTAAAACCAATTGACATACCAAACTGAAAAAAATTACAGAGAATAACCATGTTGTAGGCTACAACGTCTCCTACATAAAAACCAAAAATAATAAATTCTTGTATTTAAAAATAATTGCTTATATTTTAAATTTAAAATTTAAAAAATCAATAATTTTTAAAAATTACAAAAAAAAATATATATTTAGTTTTTACATAGGAGACGTTGTACTGAAATTTTCTAAACTAACTTTTGTCAACCAGGTCATAAAATGCATTGATACACTGACTATCAGTTACTTTAATTTTGAATTTATTTGTTAATTTTTTTTTATTTTGGCTACACAGCAATGGTCATTTTGTGACTTTGATGAGTGATTATGCAAAAACTATGGGGCCCGTTTTTATTGGGGGGGGGGGGTGTTATCTGACGTGCAAAAGTTGATCAATGTTTGGCACAAATATAAAAAAAAATGAAACTTTACGGGTCCAACGCCCTTAATATTACGTCATGGAATAGATGACGATCACTGTATGTCGCATAGGGACGATCTACCGGCGAGAATAAAGCACAAAAATTCAGTGACTTGCGCATAGAGGCTACGACGATGAGTGATGCGCTTATTTCGTCGCACTTTGGTCTTTGGCATTTCTAGTCTTCGAACATGCAAATTATGTCCACCTAGACGGCCACTTGAAGCGCTAAAAAAATCATGCAGATCCAGACAATCAGAAGGCTTTTTTTTTTTTTCGGACGACCCGTACGGAAGTTTTTAACCCATCCTAAATATTTCTGTATCGCTACGAATACATTAATACGAGATGTTAACAGAAATATGATACAAATTTTGCGAGATGTAAAAATGAGGTGTAAATTTATATAACTCCTTTTTTTTATCAGATCTTAAGGCGAAAACTTGCATTATAAAACATACCTAAATTTTACAAGTAATCATCTCGCAAAATCACGGATATACTGTAAAACCTGAACTCTCTGCTACGTATTGTCTGTGGACGCGGAAAAAAGCTTGATGTGGCTTTCCTGGTAAGAATCTATGTTCTCGGCTCGCCTGAAGTGAAAGATACAGTCGTTTAGGTATTGATAGAGACCGTCTGTGTCAGAGAGAGAGAGAGAGAGAGAGAGAGAAAGAGAGAGAGAGACACAACTTATCAAACCATGATCAGCAGCTTGTATTCAGGGAATACCGGATAAGATACTACACGTGTATAAAATGGTAAAAGAGTGCAGTGCTCTAAATTTAGAGCAATGTGGCCAAAAATGTTCCAAATTTACCGTAACACGAACCCGGATTTTTTTTATTTTGGCACGTAAAATATTTTATTGTGTACCTGGGAAAGAGTATAAATATTTATTTATGTTGGTACACGATGATTCTTTGAAGAAAGCAGCACTGTTTTAGATTTATGCAGGTCAGAGTGTCTTCTGCATGCTTAGTCCGGTTAAGGTTAATTCAACTTCAGAATAGAAAGGTGTATGTTAAAAGTTTGGCACAGGGACAATTGATTATTATTATTGTTAATATTATTATTATTTTTATTTGCGGCTTTCAGATGCCGTTAAGGCGTATTTGCCTTGCCTTCCACTGGACCCATTACATCTGTTTACTCTTTTAGAAACATAACCATACATTAAAAATTAAAATTATTAAAATACACATACACATAAAACTAATGAGAACAATACAATGCAAGTTATCTCTTCATACAATATGTGTGAAATAGTGACATCGGTAACGGGTTAAACTAACCAATCACGGAGCTTTCGTGAATATAAAATGACATGAAGTTAATAACTTAAATGCCGAAATAGTATTGTTTTTTACTTTAAAGTTAAATTAAATGACGTATCTCTTATGTAAGCCAAGTAAAATTTAATGTTACTGTTCGCTCATATTTCATTAGACCCGTTATCGACTGCAGCGCAGCTAGCGGCAGAATTTTCCTCTGTACCAAACTCTCCTATAAGAAAACACGTTCCTCAGTCCGGTTCATTCGGCAACACTGCGTTGGAGATTTAAACTAACTGCAATTGTAGACGTTTTTATCGGAGGACATCTTAGTGGCGGGGCCAAATGTGTCCTGATCCTCGAGGAATTAACACTCAGAATACAGTATTCCTTCGCAACTTCTATCGATAAACATATTTGATGCTTGAAGTGTCTTCAATGCGTGAGGTGGCACAGGTGGCAAAAATAAATATTACGTATTCGCAATTGGGAAAACCCGGGTTTTATTCCACATCAGGCCAGTCATATGTTCGATTTTAAATTATGCTCCAAAACTACTCCCGGCCAATGCTGTGATGGTTACTTAATATATGCCAAGGCTGATTCCTTCTCCACTGTTAGTTCGGTCTTAAATGACGTCGCTGTCGACGAGATGATAGGCCTTACTACACTGGCATGTGAAAACACGTGCTAAAGAAGACATTTGCACTATATAAAAAATACTTAAAAATATCTGCTTCTTAGGGCAAGCAGTTTTATACGCTTCTTACCAAAGCCATTAGACTGTCTAACAGGCAGATCATACATCAAATTTAAAAACAAGGAACCTCGACTATTTGTGTCTGGAATATTATAGCATTTCAGGCGTTTACCACCAACAAAATCTTCTGATTTATTCTCCTAGAAGACAGATACCTCGTACGTGGCAAACAAAGGGAGTAATTTAATTTATTCAATGACTACGGACACTGATGTATCGCGGGAAATCTAGACTATTTAATAGGCTTCAATATGACTCGTTTAGAGACCAGAAATATTCGCATTTTCTTTCGAGCACAAGATAGAATTCAAACAAGTGTAAGTTCGGATCACTTTTGCAATTGGCCCTTCACTCATTTGACACACCCGGGAAGGCAATGAACCAATAATAAAGAATCAGTAAAGTTAAGGCCCATTCATGTGGTAGCGTTGTGTTCGCAAACAGCCAATGAACAGTTGCAGTCTACTTGAGCAGACAAATATTCTTGGAAGCCAGCCTATAGGTCAGTGAACCTGTAATTTTTTCCGGTATCTAAACATATTCATATTTGATGTTCGCTATTGGCGTCCCCATCTGACTGGGTCAGTGACGACTGTGGTGCTGGATATATGTCATAGAGGTAGGAGTATACAGTCCTTGAAGTCGACGTATATATGCCAGTTTTGCGCGAACAATGCGTTGTTGTTGACCAACACACAGCATCAAGTAGATCGGTATTTAAACTGTAAAATGAACAGATTTGAATGAAAATGGTTACGTGTCGGGTGTAAATAGAGAACAGGTACGTGAAGTGCATCTGCTACTATTACATTTCATGAGTAAAAGGCCGTGTTTTACATTTGCATAGTGTACATTATGTGTTTGAACAATTGTTTATGTAGGTAAACCTATCGAACTAACGTGAAAATACGGCCACATATATTGTTTATTTACGCATATGTACGTCGCTGACGATGTGAAACTGCTTTCTAATAGCAATAAAACGAACGAATTTGCACACAAAATGTTAAATAAATAGCAGTAACCAGCATAAATGTATTAAGTTGGCTCGACAATGGTTTCCATTCATAAACAGTAGGTGATGTCGGTACTCACAGAAATATGTTACAAAACGCAGTTATGTTGTTGAGTTCACATTTTATTGCATAATTTTGTTTTCCAAGCAGCGTAAACTAAGATAAACACGGTACATTTGTCAATCAATAAATCATTTCAACCTTAATTATTGCTCTTCAAAATTCGTGTAAAATACCTTGGCTATTATGGCGGAAACAATATTTATGGGCTACAGTGACCACGTGTATAATCGTTCAGGCAACAAGGGCACAATTACACTGATTTCAAGTGTTGGCCTGTGCAGTGTACGGCATAGCCACCCGCTGATATTTGTAATTCATCTTTACACAACTACATAACCACCCTACAATCATACAATGTATAATGGTTTCGAGAAATACGGTAGCTCGAAAGATTCTTGCGACTTTCCAACATCTATATCTAATGCCTTTTCAATAGCGTGGTTATGGGTGTTCCATTTACGTTGAGTAACTATAACTGAATTATTACCAAGTTGGTTTCCAGGTCACCCGATTGACAGCGCATTCCGTGCGTTAGTCGGAGGTCTGACAATAATACCAAAGATAAAACAATACTAAATGAAAGTAAGTGCGAATCAACGGCACGCCCAGTGAATCGAACTCAGTGGTTTCATCAGTAAGATGAGATCCGAGTAATAAATTACTACGTCAGAAGTGTTTTATCTCGTAGACAGTTTTGTTTAAAAATTTCTCCAAAAAAAATTTTACAGCAGCATTTTAAATCTAGCTTATGTTTTAAGTTTGCAGAAACATATCTCACGGGAAATATCGTTAGGCCCCTATAATAATGTATTAAAATATTAATTAAAAAAATTTTGTGGGTTTGAAACATTGGCCTTACAGAAATAGAAACACCAAAGCAAACACAATGTTATCTAATAAGTTATCAATTCAAGGCTAATAAATAATAAAGTTTATTAAAAAAAGGTAGTTCATTTTCGAAAAAAAAAATTGTTATAGAGCAAATAAGCTATTTGTATTTTAATCACCAAAGTGATGTTTTTCTTACTGGTGACATGACTGCAAACGTGACTGTTAAATATAAACGTCAATATGAAATGCTAAAAGTATTTACAACAATTTGACACTAGCATTTGGCAAAGCATTTTAATTTGACGATTAATACTGCGAAAACTCGACTGTTTGCTGGGTTTCGAGTTCTTTCAACTGACCAAAATATTTTATTGTTTTCGCTTATACATGGAGCTGATTCCCTATTTGACTGAACAAATAAGAATTCTGAAATGTTAATATTTCACACTTTTTATTTTTCTCCATACAGCTACTTTATGTTACATATATTATATCACGAAATGATATGGGTCGCAAGAAACTGCAGCGTTTTCAAGGTAATCACCATCATCATCCATAATTATATTGCATCAGAAAAATATGATTAAATTTTCTCATAAAAACATTTCAATTAGCCATCAATTTGCCTCGCATGATAATGTCGATATATATTAAATAATTTGGTCTGCTAGGAGAACGTTTCATGCCAGTGGGTTATTCCCAGCTTGTTACTTCACAACAGAATTAAAAAAAAAAAAAAAAAGCCTAAGCAATGATCTCAACTACGGTCGTAGAAGAACAGGTCTGGACACTCGCCTATCTACCAATGTATTTTGCTTGACCCCTTTGTTGTTTGGCTGTAGTTCGTCAAGTTACCGAGAATGTTGTGTTTTATTGGCGCTTCAGTTAGGGCGGTCGGACTCAAACTGCGTCGACTTTTTTCCAATGTTTAATTTATAAAGTAAATAAGGATTGCTGGAGACTTTTCTTAAATTTGTGAGCGAAGGAAGTATTTCATAAATTGATAAAAAATACGTTTTGATAAATTGTTTATCTTAGTGGAGTGGAAGTGGGCGGAGTTTAGTCCAACCGCCCTAACTGAAGTGCCAATAAAACACAATATTCTCGGTAACTTGGTGAACTACAGCCAAACAACAAGGGGGTCAAATTTCCAGGCGAGTTTCCAGACCTGTTCTTCTACGGCCGTGGTCACGACACATGTCCCCATAGGCAGCAAGCATCAGCAAACGCACAACTCAACGCAGAAACGATAGTAACAACACAGTCGAGGCAAACTTGGAAGCCAGCAGTAAAGTCATCGAAGACACCACTGCCACCTGTAGCGCAGGAATATCAGTTGCTGAAGCCTTTCACGTTCACCAGGAGGCTCTCTTTTTAAGTAATCTCGGAGATCTGCTGTTTTTTGGCGAAAAGAATTATGCAACATTTCATATCAACGCATATCTCTCACATCTTCACCTCTGCTTCGTGGCTATTACAGAGTGTATTTGTGAAGATAAATAGTTCACTCGACTGTGCCAATGAGAATAAGGTTTATGCAACACCACACGTCTGTGATTTGCGGGTAGGTCCCCAAGACGTTGGTTGAGAGTTAAAAACAGCCAATCACTGACCATGAAGCAGAACTGCAGATGGGCACGCGAGGCATCGAAACAAAATGTTGCATAATTATTTTCACCAAAAATCACCCGCTCTAACTATCCATACTCAGATCTCACGACAAAAACATAGCTTGTTTGATTGACAGAAAATATTTTAGTCAGCACTTTATAGATGGTGAGGGGTGACATGATGTATGGAGCAGCGTCGGAATGAAGTGGCTGGGGAAACAGAAGATCCGCGAGAAAACCTGCCGACCAGCGGCATAATTCGACACGATTCCCACATTCGAAAATCTGTGCACTAACCTCGCCGAGAAAGGAACCCGGATCGTCTTGGTGGTAGGCGAGTGCTTTAACCGCTGTGCCAACCACGTCCCCTAAGCATAACAGGAACCAACAAGTATATATCTATTAACTTAATTAATATACGTGTGACGTAATGTAAGGTAAGTAAGGTACCTGTACCGACTATGGCCCAGTTCTCAATACGGCCCACTAGTCGTCATTGTGTTGTAATGCCGAGATCGATGTGGGATCGATACACACTAGTCTCCAGTATGAACATACACCATCCATAATTATCTGTTTTCAATCATCCATGTGGTATATTAGTAATACAATGAATGACTTAGGCACACATTATTTTTTAACCTTAAGCGGGCCATATTCGGTACAGGTACCTTATAACTTGCAAAGACAGAAATGTGTACCGTACACTATGCTTTGTTAAGCTATAACTTTCAATATTTAAATGTATTATACAACTAAATTTTTGTTACTGGTTTACTAATGTGCGGATAATTCATTTTGTATTAATGTAGCATGTTCAATATCCCAGAGCACAGCTTCACTGCTGGTAACTGCGGGATCAAAATAACACAATAAATTAAACAAATGACCTCATGATTTAAAACATTATAGCTAATAGCTTATACTTGTAATTGAATTTTATATATGCATAACTTATTTGCGTACGAGTCTCATATGCGAGCAATAGTAGAAAAAATGATAAGAAACGTATGTATAAATCTACTAAAAATGTCTCTGTAAACTGGATCGTAGGCTACACTCGTTCGAACGTTGTATAATCACACAAATTCTAAAATTTGGGATTCAGCGCCCACTACAGTTTTCCTACTTAAAACTGACCCGAACAATAGACAATAAACCATTAACAAGGAATTATACCTATCAAAGGAAGTAGTTAATACAATTAGAGTTACGTGATAAACGTGGAGCTAGAAAATTGAAATGTTGTTGGAGTCTGACGAAAAACTAAAGAAATAATTACTCAAACAATTCAAGCATTTTTTATTTAACAAAAAAAAAAAAAAGAAGAAGAAGCAACTGTATAAAAATGTATACAGCGTGCACAAAAACTGCAGCGTTAATTCCTGGGTTAAAATTTTAGTGGCAAAAGTTTGTACTGTGGAAATTCTTAGCGGACAGTATGGGAAGACTGCACGGAGAAAGGAGGAAGTTTCCTTTTGTCGCCCACGTCCAGGTATTATTCTACGAGTGTTACGTCGAGTAAATATAAAATTATGCTTTAAAACACACGCCTATGATATGAAGGTTAAATAAGTGGTAGTAAGATATCTGCGTGGCGAAAAAAGGGACTAACTACATGCTACGTTGCCACACTGTGAACGTTAACCGTCATCGTACAACATTTTGCCTCCAACATTTTCGTCTCCAATTTAGCCAAGGAATCACGTGGTGTGCTTAATATGCCACAGTTTCTGAACATACTGTACATGTACAGTACAAGGCCGGTCTACCCGAAACTCACCCGCCGTCCATCCGGCCCGGAGAATAGATGAGGTGTAAATAATGAGGATGGGGCACCGACATAATGGAAGGGCTAGGGAAACGCAGATCCCACCCCCTCCACCCGAGCAAACCAGCAAGTGAACGGCAACGTCTGCCAAGTTTACCAACGTGTTAAAACCGGGACGACCCCGCCGGGAATCGAGAGTGGAACACCATAGTGGGTGGCCACTGGTCTACCAATGTACCACCGAGGTCATCAGCAAGCAGAGTAATCGATCCCAATACACCTGCTTGACCAAAACTTTACGAGCTTCAGAAACAGTGTTTTAAGAAGTACTTTTTTATAATTCGATGAAGAGCTAGTTTTTTTTAGTAACACACTACCGTCCAAAAACAACATAACTAAATATCTCTTAGAGAAGAGCAACAGAATGAAGAGTGGTAATTATCAACATTGTATCCGGAGGAACAGCGGAGACATATATTTATCTGAAGTTCTAACCTCGATGTACGGCTTACTATTGATGGGAGTGAGCACATCTTCCAAGAATAAAATCCCTCCATTTCGCAGTACTTGCCCACTAAAACGCCAGAACTATTTAATTTACTGGTTAAAATTTAACTTGTGAAACGAAATTTAAATACCAACGTAATAAAATGTTTGAATTATTACTAGATCGCAATCTGTAATAGCAAATATACTTCCGTGAACCAATATAACATACATCTAAAAATTATTGCCCATATTTTTTTTTTTTTTCACTATTCAATGCGCCTTATCGTCTTACGTTTACTTATGCAACTGGTTGATAAAGAAAATAATGAGCTAATACCATCGCGAATAGAATATTGACTAATATGAGGAAGGAAGACTTTCAGTAAACTGTACCTAAAAGAAATTGCAGTAAAAACTATATTTTAAGAAAAAAAAATATTGCCTGAAAAAAAACCTCATAGAAAACTATTTTGTAAAGTTTAATTGTTTATGTCTTCGTGGATGAAGGAAATTGTATTATCCGTGATTAATGCTCATAATGTAGCTTTACAGAAATTTAATAAAATTATGTTAATTAAATGAATGGATTAAGAACAGTTCCGTAAAGGCTGGAAACCTGTTCTTTTTTTTTTTTTTTTAATACTGTACTGTAGAAAAACTTTTTTGGAAGTAATCATGCCAGCAAATGAACTAATTCCTGTCTAGTGGTGGCCCCAAGGCACTATAAGAAACCACCTCTATGCTTATTGGGGAGGTCAGTCGGCTGCAATCTTAAACATTTGCACAAACCAGTGAAGTGTTTAAATGATGGTATACATTCGTGTTGCTTTAGGTACAACACGTGTATCTTGTTATTATTCATGCGAACTTGTTTTTCTCACCGACCTTCGCACTTTAAGCGGTGCGTAGGCTGAACAGAGAACGTCGCGCGTGACTCTGAGTCTCTGCCACCATGACTAATGCTGAAGGTGACCATCCTATTGACCGCGAGGCGTGGACTTTGCCAAGATTGGCTTCGCAGATGACACATCATTTGATAACTACTTAGTCATATGCTTACAGTTCGATCTTTTCTCTCATCCGTGGCCTTGGAAAGCCCAGGTTACTGTGATGCTTACCGTCTTTATCAACACATGAATTTAGTTCCTCAAATAACTGTCAGCGCGACTGCACTGTAAAATTCTCTTCGTAATTTTACGAAAAAAAAAAAAACTGTTTACAACAATTGCTTGGGGATATATAAATACAGCAATAGTTAGGCGAAAGAGGACGCTGTTGGTACAGTAGCTAACGCACTCGCCACCCACTAAGGCGATCCGGGTTCGATTCCTGGCGGGGTTGGTCCCCGGACTTTTGTATGTGAGAATATGCAGCTATGTGAGCGGGTTTTCTCGGGTATCTGCCATTTCCTCCACCTCTCCCATTCCGGCGTTTATTCATTAAAGTATCTCATTCCCGGTCATCTCGCAGGACGAGAAGGTGCCTACGGCCGCCCATTCATAAAGCTTGCATCAGGGGTGCGTACCCCGTCCCTCAGATACACTCCTTATACAATACGTATTTATTTATCATAGTTAGGCTCAGTACATTCATAAAAAGGTGAGGTGAGAGGGATTTACGGCCCTTTAAGGTTCCTATATCTAACTGCGCACGAAACGCGCTGCAGCGAGTTGCGAGTAATCATATTTGGATAAAACGTCTCAACGCGCACTACGTTTGTACATCTACTAAAAGAAAACATATTTCAAACATTGTTTCTATCAGTTTAAAAATTAGGATCGCTTATTGGAAACACTTTTTTCAAGACTCTCAAACTGGCTAAATACAGCTTTTTTTAAATTTCCGTGCGTAGGAAAATTTTAACCAGATGTGAAAATCACAATAATAGAAATAGGCGCTGGAATTTTAAACATTAAGTGTCGTAAATAAAATAATACGGTCACCGCTTAGTAATATTAAAGCTCTGTGCGTCAGTTGCGGGGTTTGCGTGTAGATGTGATAATGCATTATATACGCCGACCAACGGACTCCTCTTAACACTCAATCGGTTTTATGCCTCTCATACACCAACGAAGCCTACCTAGATAAGAACCTTAACAACGAGGTCTTATGAGCGGAAGGGGGTGAAGTGAGGTGGAGGGACAACACACCATCCATACCCGAGCCGGGATACGAACCCAGGACCTCTCGCACCGTAGACAGGCGCCTAACTAAATACGCTATGGACGTTGGCTATTTACAAAAATATATTAATATAATTAACTGATTAATATGTTTCTATAATTAATTCTACAGGAAGAGTTTTAAATATTACTACAAATCATTTGGGAACATAGAATTTTTTTTTGTGAATTTACGTAAAATTTTAAAAAGAAAGACTAACCACTGAAACGGCTTTTGTTTTCACATCGAATAATGCGTTCATAAACATTAATTTAATTTTTTTTTATTTTATTTTTTTTAAGCAACGTTAATTATTTGCTAGCTAACGACGTTTAAGGCCATGGTCTTTCGTTTATTTCAAACAATTGCAAATAACTCAAATATTTTCTAACCAAATGCTTTGAAAAATTTTGAGACTGTGTACAGTTATGGCCGTTTGCTAAAAAGAAAAAAAAATATTATTTTGCTTCATTTCGGCATATTTTGATAACAAAATGTGAAATTTCAGGGGCAAAAATCTAACAATTCGTTTGGTGTATTGCAACAGAAAATTTCAGATACAAACGATGATATATAAGTGTTAATACTTTAAGAAATAATTGTTGATATATGTATTAATTTGCATAAAAAAAAGTATTTTCGAAACCACTGCAAAACTAAAGAGCGAGGCCTTAAAGTCACGTAGGAAAATGAATGATAGTAAAACACTCCACACCAGTTGGGCAGCTTTCGCGTAGAGGCTACCTACACTTCATTACATAAGTCGCTCAGAAGCAACGTTAGGACCCAATTGACACAGTAAGCTAGACTAGAGTCTATCCAACGAATGAATGAGTGAGAGAGATTTTGGTCAGCGCTTAACATCGAGGTCTTCAGCGCAGGTGAGGGGTGACATGAGGTGAGTATGGAGCAGCGCCGGAATGAGAGCGCAGGGTAAACTGGAGATCCCCGAGAAAACCCGCCGACCAGCGGCATCGTCCGGCACGATTCCCACGTGCGGAAATCCGGGGGCCGACCCCGCCGGGAATCGAACCCGGATCGCCTTCCCACGAACGAGTGCAAATTTTTGACAGCTGATAAATGTCATTTCATATACTAAATTAAACATTTCGTTGTCATGAAAGAGCATGTTAACTTACTGAATACTCGAATTAAGGTAACACGATGTTCGCAGTACAGGAAAATTTGAAAAGCAAATGGAAATGAACAGCAGACCTCAAAAAGCCATGCCATGCTGGGAAAGTACATTCGTTCGTGTTCAAGACCACAGGAGGTTATAAAAGTTGACGAGGGTATAGTGGCCAGGGTTTCTCAGTAACGTGAATCAGGTTTTGCTGATAAGCAGGGTTGTTGTCGACACAGAGCAATCAGTTTCACTCCGCTGTGATGTCGATTAGTCCACTGTTTTCAACTTTGTTTTCCCTTGCGCCGAATGGAAAGTTTCGTCTTCTAACAACAGCTTTCCTTGCTCTCGAGCAAAATAAGTTACTTAAAGTTACGAAAACAAAATTGTGTATTGGCCTTAAGACTCGGCATCAGTCGCCATATTGAATCATTTTATTTTTCGCTCTTATGAAATTCTGAGAAGAAAAATGTGAAATTTGTTATAATATCAATTCTATTTACCTTGTTCTACAATAAAAACATCGCAGATGAACTTTTAACGTATATTTAAGCCGTAATTAGCCGAGTAATTTTTTTATAATCTTAATTTGCTCGATTGATTACGACTTAAATATACGTTAAAAGTTTTACTGCGATTCTTTTATTGTAGCGCAAGGTAAGCGGAATTGATATTATAGTAACACAGTTTACATTTTTCTTCGTAGAATTTCATAACAGCGAAAAATAATGAAATTCAATATGGCGACTGATGCCGCGCAACCACTACATCGACTCTCACGTGAGCGGAACGCTTTTGGCAAGTCCATGAAGACGGTCACGTGGGCTGAGGAGAGCGACAAGGCGACATTCTTGAAGCTCTTCTACTCGGTGGGGCGACACACACACACACACACACACACACACACAGATCAGCGTATCCGTGTCAAGGTCCCGACTTCGCGCGACAGTTCGCCAACGACAGCTCGCATGACGCATACAACACACGCAGACATTCACAAACACACGTCCTGCGACAGACAACTTTTTTAATTCGCGTTCTCGAGATTTCACGTCGCGTGGCCGTCGACCACGAAAATGCTCGTGCTTTCCACGCGGGAGCACTACCATAGCCGTCTTTAGTAGAAGGCCGTTGCTCTTAGATCTGGCAACTCTGCCAGGAAGGGTCATTTTAACACTTATTTTTAGAGACATGAACTTTTCGCGAAAAGAAGTTTGCCCCACTTTGTTCCAGTGCCTTATGTGCACGTCTGCAGTTCTGCTTCATAGATATTGGCGGCGTGCCTTTGAACTGTGACGTTTCTCATTTGACTGTACCAATCACAATAAGGTTACTGTAACACCACACGTCTGTGATTTGCGTGTAAAACCTCACGGCACACGAATGTCAAAACATCCAATCTCTGACCGTGAAGCAAGTCTGCAGACGTGCACACAAGTCACTGACACAAAGTGAGGCAAATTTCTTTTCGCGAAAAGTTCATGTCTCTACTTATTTTGTCTCACTAACTGCTGTGGCTTCCCCTGATTCGCCTATATGTAGGGCACAATAATGAATCAGGCAAAGCCAACGCCTGTGGAGACCCCTCCTGGCAGGGTTGCCAGATCTAAGGCCACGGCCTTCTACTAAAAACGGCTATGGCCGTACTCTTAATATCGGCGAAAAAAAATTAAGAATAATATATTGGCAAAATTTTTTTTAGCAACACTATAATCAAAGATTATGGTTTATCGCGGGAAAACTTGACTGTTTGCCGGTTTTCAACGTACGTCCAGCTAATCAGAATATTACTGGCTTTCGCATGTACGGGGAGCTGTTGCGCTATTTGACTAAGCCAATAAGAATCCCAGTATTGTAATATTTGATGCCTCATATTTAGGTACCTAAAAAATTCGCGCTATCCTTTAAACACGAGATAGAATTTCACCAGCTGTAAGTTTGCGTCACTCTCACAATTGGTCCTAGACTTATTTGACACCGCATGTAAGTTTCTGAGCCAATAATACAAATGTAAATAAACGCAGGTCCATATCCCTGTATTAGCGAGTAGCTGATGATTAGCTGCTGTGTGATTCAGAGCACATATATTCTTGGAGACTAGCCTAGAGGTCAGTGTTAACCCGCGAAATTTTCCTGTCTCTACTCATGTTAGTCTGCAGACAACTACGTTGCGTCAGACGTATGTTATCCAATCATACATGTTGCAGGAAGCTACAGTGTTTCCAAGCCTATGTAGGCACAAAACAATTTTGCGATATATACCATAATTAGTGGTACGTCAATTTCGCGGATTCATCTGACAGCAGCCTGGACTTGTCAGTCCTATACACCCACTGGCCACAATCGATTATCTATTGGCTTATAACCGTACAAGCAGGTAGCAAGCGATAGCTTATTTGCTACTGGCTTGCAGTAGTCAAACGCGTTTCGTAACAGCCGCCAGTGAGTCACAGACATGACAATGAAGTATACATAATTGGCGTTCAACCTGACCTGGAATGTATCTGCGAAATTGAAGTACGTCTAACCATCATTAGGGCCCGGTAGATTTCGCGAAAAGATTTTTGCCCCACTTTTTTTCAATGTCTTACGTGCACACCTGCAGCTCAACTTCACGATCATTGGCCGAGTGTTTTTGTACAGAGTTATTATTCATTTGACTGTGCCAATCAGTACATGGATAACTGCCACACAACACGTCTGTGATTTGCGGGTTTAACCTCCAGACGTTGTATGTTGCGGCATCCAATCACTGACCACAAAGCAGAGACGCAGGTGCGCACGTAAGGCACTGAAACAAAGTGGTGCAAAAATATTTTCGAGAAAACTACCGGACCCTAACCATCATCTCTACCTATAATCAAAGTTACGTATTGCTGAGATAAAAAGTGGTATCTTATGGAATTTTGTCAGTAGTGAGAGCACATGCTATTTATGTGTTTTGAATTTTAATGTATTATATGTATATACATTGTATTATGGTTCTGAGAAGACTCAGAGAGGCCACTTCCACAGAACTTCTTCATCTTGTATTGTTGCTGACGTTATTGAAATGTTTACAGTAAATGCCCAAAGATGTGTTAAAATGTAAGTAAGTTATACGAAGCACAGTACATCTGTATTTCACTTTTTCTTTTCTTAATTTCCTTTTCGAGACAGTGTGTTAACATCCATTATCTGACTTCACCAGTCGCTACTGGACTGAAGGTAAACCTAAAATGGGTACAACACATGTGATATGCAACGTTCTTTGGATGATATTCCTAAGCAGATATCATTCAGGCGTGTTGAGAAGTTTTCAAATAATCTGGTAACGACCGCAACTCTGCACACCACACAGCGACCTGGGCAGACGGCCACCTTAAAGTCTGATGTGTCCTGTGGCGCTATCATACGAAATGGCGGCCAAAACATACTTTTTATTGATGTATTTCACACTCATAATAAAGTTTTACTGAAATTGGTTACATAGTTTTATAAGTACCTATCGTACTTACTATTTTGAATACGAATGCCACATCCATTTAAAGAATACCAGTGAGAATCGCCTATCGTAATTTAAAAGTACAAATTCCATAACATGTGGATGATTCGTATTATGATCACAGTAATTTCTGTACTCATTTGATAGAGTATCAGCTATGTTTTCAGTGAAGTTTTACTGTCTGCGCAGGCACAATATCTTAAAGAAGCACCGCATCTGCTCTGAAGAAATAAAAATATTGTTAGTTGCTACGTGTTGTTAAAAAAAAAGTGTTACTAATGAGAGAAATACATAAAACTACAGTTACACCAATAAAAACGTTTGCTTTTCCAACTGCTGCTTGAATTTTTCCAGGCATCTCTCATATAATTAGCAACACGCACGCCAGTGCTACAGATAGGCACGCATACAGAAATGAGATTAATCATCCGAATTCTGTGCATGAACTTCCACTATGAGTCTAAATCAATTACGAATGCAGGAGTCAGTCATAAATGGGCAGGGGAAGGATGGGGTGTGTTTCAAAGTGAATAACAAAAATGAACATTGAGACATATCTTTCTTTTACCACGTACGTTGGTACCGTGGCTGTTGTAAGTTCAGACCTCTCGCCTCACACCTACGCGATCCATGTTCGATTCCAGGCGGGGTCGGTACGATATCGCTGGACGGCGGGTTTTTTTCGAGGATTCCCCGTTTTCCCCTCCCCTTCATTCCGGCTCTGCTCCATACTCACGTGTCACCTCTCCCCAGCGCTAAAGACCTCGATGTTAAGAGCGTCCAGGTGGAGAAATAAATCATAATTTTATATTTGTATGAAATAGGGTTTGTTTTGTAGATGTTACTTGGGAATACATTTACCTCTTACGAAAAAAAAAATAGCTCAACCAGTTTTCCCATAATGGCACCTTAAAGTCAAAATTTGCACGTCTTTAGTTCTTATAAGCCGCAAAAACCAACGAACATAAATAAACTAAAAAATTCTCACTGAAACTACATGTTACAGGCTACAGCATGACATGTATTAAAATCCACCACAAAAATTTTTTGTTATTAAAAAATCGAACAAATAGGCTTTAAAAATTTAGAATTTCAGAACTTTTTTTAAATACAAAAATATTTTGTAAGGGATTTTCAAACATGTCTGTGACATGTACTTTCAGTGTGAAATTTTTTAATTAATTTATGTTTATTGGTTTTTGCGGCTTATTAAAAAAAATGCAATGAAGTGTCATTGTGGGATAATTGGTTGTGCTGCTATTTTTTTTTTGTAAGAGCAATATATTGTCCTATGTTACGTCTACAAAAATAATATTATTTCATACAAATATAAAATTACTTCTTTTCCCCACTTGAACACAGTTAAGCGCTGACCAATATAGCTTCACTGACATGTCAGTAATACTTAACGTAATTAAACGTATAATAATCAACATACAGCATAAATATAATATTCAGTACAAAACTGTTCCCAAACATTTCTGTAACGAGGACCGAGTTATTGGTGGGATTAGACATCCCCCATCCCCTCAACCTTTATTGCATCCGCCACAGAATCATGTAGAGAACGCCGTGACGTGTAGGACAGACTTCAGTAACTTGGAACCGAGCGTGTAACACGGGATTTCCAAGAATCGCTGGCGGAACATTTGGAGTGGCGCGCAGTGGACAGCGTGGCGCCGTCTTTCACGCGACGAGGGCTCTAACTGCAGTGTACTTGTGAGTGAGGCTGCAAACATTCGTCACTACACCTCTGAAGAGATGGGTATAGGTAAGGTTAATTCTACTACACGTTAGAAAGATCAATGTTAAATAATTTTCACGGGGAAAATTTCTGCCGCTTGAGCGCTGGTATCGTTAATGGGTGTAAACTGACCAATCACAGAGATTTCCTGAATTTTGAGTTCCATCAGGTTGATTTTAACATTAAAATTAAGTGAAATGACTTCTGTCATTTCCAAGACTGTATAAAATTTTGTTTTACTAGTTTCGTATTTTTCTGGTCCCTTAGCAAATGCAGCGAAACTAGCGGCAGAAAATTTCCCTGCGCCAAACTATCTCATAAGAATTCACATTTTCTTTCTAACCTGTAGTAGAATTACCTTAGTAGAGACAGCCCGGCGCTTCATGTTTTGCCGTTTTCTGTGTAACCCTATGTTTCACTCTAACGTTCCGCCCGCAAGTCACGTGACCAACAGCCATGCAGACGCACGCAGCAATTTCAACCACCCGTCCGTCAAAAGCTAAGCAAACTACCGAGTGAGGTGGTGCAACGGTTACTCGTTGAATTCGCATTCGGGAGGACCTAGGTTCGGTGTACGGATCCGGCCATCCTGATTCCGGTTTTCCGTGGTTTTCCGAAATCGGTTCTGGCGAATGCTGGAAGGTTCCCTAACAAAAGGCCATGGCCGACTCCTCTCCAAGCTCCAGTCACTGTACCAAGTGTGTGTCACCGTCTCAAATGATCTCGCTGTCGTCGAGACGTGAAGTCCACTCACCTTATCAAACTCTCATTGGTCCGACGACTGACAATACAGAGCCTTCTACTAGCGAACGTTTAGCTGTCCTTGCAATCCACAAATACCTTTTTCTCTGTTTGTATGGATATGTATTGTTTTGATCGCCATTGGTTTTTATGTGTTTGATTGGGTACATGTTTTACGGTTGATTCTGGTACAGCTTCGTAAGACAATCGAATTACTTATCGGTGTGGACACGGAAATTTGGTGAATTCACTCGAGAAGATTCTTAGCTCCTGTATGTGTGTCACTTACGTGATTTGGCCACTGTATATGAAACTCGTCCTCGAGGGATTTTAACCGATAGCAAACCTGCACGAAAACAATTTCCGACTCCTGGGATGCCTTGTCACATGTATAACTGGCCACTCACTGGAGCTGCAGTCAATGTACGAGTATCTGGGGACAGAGTGTATACAGTACTGTGCAGTCCAGCCTGATGGTCGTTGAACCTGCGGAATTACCGTGTTTCTACTTACGGACGATTTTAGCAAGGAAAATTTCTGTCCACAACACTATCGTCAGTAAGTGGTCTATTTTTTTATTGTTCTTTCGAAGAAAACAATTAAAGTAACTTTCATAACCAGGAAATATATGGCACTTTTAATTTACGTAATAAACAGCAAATTACAAATACCGATTCTGAACCCTTAACGTTACAAGCGCAAATTGCGGAGATATTTGTCCTTGCAGAACATATAACATTAATATTCTTAACTTGTTAAAGCAAGAACCTTACCTGTTGTCTGCAATTATGTTCCGTTATTTCCTAAGCGCCTGTCCAGCGTCTTGCACCTTAAAGATTAGCGGAACATCAGCCACACGCATCAGTGCCGTCCTTATCGCTCTTTCTCTTCTAAGCCTCTAACGCATAAATTAACTCCATGTTAAACATGCCCCATAGAGATTTCACGATGGTTATCTTTTTGTTTCGTAACGCTATAGAAATTTTTTTCATTTGAAACATAATTATTTTGGCACTATTTTTTCCTTTTAGTGTCGTATATTTTGGACAAACAAAAACTTTTGCTGCATTGAGAAGAAGTAAATATTGTTACAGCAATAAAACCATACTAAAGAAAACACTTTAATCTCTGCTTTAGATTGTTTTTTTAACGTGAAAATTCTTATTTGTTTAAATTTGTCACTGTATTAAAAACAGCTTCTAAGAGCACATAACGGCTGAACGTACCGATTTAATTTTAATTAAATTCTATTGTACTTTACGTCTCGTCAACAGCGAGGTGATCAGAGACTGTTACACAATGATAAGAACTGGGAGGGAAATAGCCTATGGCTAGAGATAATGGTATATCGCGAAAATGTTTCGTGTCAACATACCCTTGTAAACACTGTAGTCTCTTGCAACATATATGATTGGGTGACATACTTCTGACACAACGTAGCTGCCTGCAGACCAATAATAGGCATCATATAATAAAATACCGGGAGCCTTATTGGCTCAGTCAAATAGGATAACAGCTCCAAGTACTAGCTAAAGTCAATAAATGTCTGGAAGCTGAACGTGTGTTGAAATCCAGCAAACAGTCAAGTTTTCCCGCGATAAACCATCATATCTAACCGTGAACTAACGATATGGTCTTTGTTAAGGAAGAATCTACGCATTCGCCCGTGGAGGTTTCGGGAAGTTATGGAAAACCGAAATAAGGTTGACCGGAGCCGGGGATCGAATCCATGTCCAAAATTTACCGTTCCTCGTTGGGCCGTGTCGAGATGAACAAAAAAAAAATTTTTTTGGTTGCATATACGTATGTAGTGAATAAATCCCACCTTATTTTATGTAACATGTAAATCTCTATCTTTGATCTCTGCTTACCTTGCGGCTAGTCAAGAGTGTAATTGAATTGGTGAGATGAAGAAGGTAAATACTCTACTTCGGCAAACTTTCGGGAAAATGGGAAAAAACATGTTTTGCTTCTAAACTATAAATTGAGTGGGAATACTTATAATTAGACATTTACATAATACCTTTTATGTACACAGTTATTTGCATTCAAAGATTAAAGAATATTATCCTTTTTAATCTCAATGAGTTGAGGGTACTTTAACGTTCGATAAAACTGTAATTTACAGAATTGCTTTCAAATAATACAAGTGCATTTTATTACAAGAATAGTATGTTCTATTTCATCATCGTGGCAAATAGCCAACCATGTCGTAACGTTGAAGTTAAGAAGGGAATGATTTCCTTTCACAAATTATTTCAAAACACACCGTCCTATAGTGGTATAAGGAATAATTGAATATTTCCTTTCTTCATCTCAGTCGATGAAGCTACATATAAAGTACAGATTGGCTGTCTCAGTTTATTTTTGGTAAAATGTAGAATGTTTTCCTTTACCACCTCAGCTATTCAATTATGTGAGGTAGTGGTCATGCCACCGTAATTCGCACAACTATATAAGGGGCTTAGAATGATAGTGGTGTAAGTCACGTAAAGTGATTTTCACAAAAACGATGAATCGCGTATCGCCCGTTGTTTTAGTACTTGAATTTTACTTCGACAATTGAGTAAAAAAGTGTAATAATTGTTACAGAGCTTTATTTTAAAACATGATTAATATTAATTTAAAAAAAAAAAGCACCTCTTAATAAAACTGTTTTACACCACCAACATTCTCGGCCCCTGATGTAGCGACGTGAGCCTTATGAGATTGGGAAATGGTTACGTAGTTGTTTAAAGAAGAAAGCAAACATCTAGGGACTGCTGATTTTCGCGGGAAACAGTTTCGCCCAACTTTGTTTCTGTCTGTGCCTTACCTGCAGGTCTGCCTCGTGGTTACTGGACAGCGTGCCTTTATGAAGAGACTACTTTCATTTCACTGAGCCAATCATGGTGAGGTTACTACAACACCACACGTCTATGATTTGCGGCCAGAAACCCCACGACTCGTGAGAGTTAAAACGTCCAATCACTGATCGTGAAGCATAGCTGCAGACGTGAGTGAGTGAGATTTTGGTCAGCGCTTAACACACTGTTAAAAATTTTCTCCGTCGATTTACGGAATTTCCGGTAAAAAATTCCCCAGATACCTCCGTGAATTCACGGAATCTTAGTTCTTATTCCAACAGAAGTTTCCGTAAAACAGTTTTGTCACACGGCACTGAGCCATATTTACATGTCTATAATGCTACAACTGCATTTATACAGATTTGCAGATTTACTGGTGATGTTATTAAAATATAACCGTAATATTTACATATGTGTAACTTATAAATTTTCGATTTTTTCGTGTAAGTGTCCGCAGCAGACTTACGGACATATTACGTATGATTCCGTACTGTATATTTACTACAGACATTTCCGTATTTTACTTTTACGGACACTATTTCCGTATATTAACGGTACATTTCCGTTAAAATTTATCACGGTGAACATGAGAGTATTTCAAGTGATACTGAATGCTGGTGAAATGTTTGGTATGTTACTAAGGAGTACTAAACGACAGTTGACAAAAAAAACCTAAAAAAATTTGGTGGCACTGTTAAAAATAATTTTCGTTCTTTTACGGAGAAGTGCTGGTAAAAAATTCTCCAGAAGTGTCCGTTAATTTACGGAAGGCAACTAGCTCCACTTATGGGAACTCGCATATGTATGTGACTTCTTTAGGATGCAGGCGCATTAATGCGTTCGGTTATTTATTTAGTTCCTTCTCGTAGTTTTTCATGTGTTTAATTAATGAAACATAATTACTTATAACTGTGTTACAAAATAACGTTTCCGTTAGTTAAACAGACGTTTCCGTAAAATTGCCCGTAAATTTACGGAAATTTTTAACAGTGCATCGATGTCTTCAGCGCTGGTGATGGGTGACATGAGGTGAGTATGGAGCAGCCGCGAGATGAAAGGACAGGGGAAACGGGAGATCCCCGATGAAACCCGCCGACCATCCATCGTCCGGCACGATTCCCACATGCGAAAATTCGGGGAACGGCCCCGCCGGGAATCGAACCCGGTTCGCCTTGGTGGGAGGCGAGAGGTCTGACCCCTCGACCACCGTTGCCTCGGCTGCAGACGTGTAAGTAAGGAAGGGACAAAATTATTTTCGCGAAAAACAGGGGTCCCTACAAATGAGACACTTTAACAAAGTGGGGCAAAATTCTTTTCGCGAAAAACCATGGTCTCTACAAATGAGACACTGAAACAAAGTGGGGCAAATTTCTTTTCGCGAAACACAGGGGTCCATACAAATAATACACTTAAACAAAGTGAGGCAAAATTCTCTTAGCGAAAAACAGGGTTCCCTACAAATAATACACTTAAACAAAGTTGGGCAAAATTCTCTTAGCGATAAACAGGGGTCCCTGAGACACTGAAATAAACTGGGGCAAAATTCTCTTCGCGAAAAACAAGGGTCCCTACAAATGATACACTGAGCCAAAGTGGGGCAAATTCTCTTCGCGAAAAACAAGGGTCCCTACAAATGAAACACTGAGCCAAAGTGGGGCAAAATTCTCTTCGCGAAAAGTTCATGGCCCTAGTTAAATTAGTCGCGGCGCAGTGTTGCTCGTTTTGGCGGGCGCCGGGCCCGCAGTCGCTGACATCAGCCAGTTGTGGAGAGAAAGACACATACATACATACACACACCTGGCATGTCGCAACGGCCGCCCCGTCGACCATGGAGCTTCGCACTTGTGTCCGTGCCGTTATGCCCCTGACCCGCTCGAGTGCGAAATCTGTGTCACGTACACACACTCTCACGCGCGCGTGTGTGCTTCTCGTTCTGTCGTTTCGCACAAGGTCGAAATTCGCACATCGCCTTTCTAAGGAGCGTGTTGGCGGTAGTCTGTGCCGTGCCCGCGTATAAAATTAGACCACGACCATAAATAAAGCAGCTGTATCAAGAGCATTACCAACAACAACGTAAACAACAACAATATCAATAGTATGTGCGCATATGGTCCTTTTGTGAAGTACTACATATTTTTCTTCGCTCAACCGAACACCAGGTATAGGCCTACGATATTTTATTCCAGTGGGACAAGTGATTTTAATGCAAGTGTTTAAACAATTCGTATTGCATACACACATGCACATGTTATTTTGTATATGTTGTCCTTGTCACTAATGCAAACAGAAAATAATATATTTCTGTTGTATACGGTCAAACGACAACAATATGATTTTCAGTAGTATTCATCCATTTAATATTACTTATTTGAAGAGTATCTAAAATGTCTACCATTCCCGATGTCTTATTTATCTTGTCCTAATGTACAGTAACTATGTGCCCTGCGTAGGCCTATATATTAGCATGTTAACCTTGTATCAAAACTCGCTAGCATTACTGAACTTACAAAAATTTTTTTGAAGTTATTTTGGTCAGTATGAAACAACTTAAGGGCACTGCCTGCCTCGGAGTCCTGGCGGAGAAAGAATAGGGTTATACATGTTAAATTATTTTCAGTGGCACTCGGTCACCTTTTGCGTTACTGCTTCCGGACAAAAACCATTTTCTGCGCCGCGAAAAGGAGAATTTTGCTACGTAAATAAAGATGCAGAAAACAAATTATGTAGCCATTTCGCGTATTTTTTGTGTGTAAAAATGTCTTTCGCCCACAATTTTCAGGGTATTGTGTGTGCGTGTGTGTGTATATATATATATATATATATATATATATATATATATATATATATATATATGAGTAAATAATTCATTTAACTTAAAAAAAAGGACGCTTGCACTTCTAACAGATTTTAACGAATTTCGCAGTGTACTCCTAGGAACTGTGGATAATTCGTGTAGAAATTCTGCCTTCACTTTTTACTGTGGAAACAAATTTATGTAATGGGGACGCTGAACAATGCACCACAACGTATTTTGGGCCCTTGCGGACAAAAAAATTGCAATTCTATCCATAGACCTGAACACGTGACTGACAACATTTAGTCCCTCTTTTAAAGTAACGCCACACATAACACAGGATTTTTATAAAGGTAGCATTTCTACTCTCGTGAAAATTGTTCGGAGAAAATTACGAAAACTAAATTTTCCCTAGGAGGTATGATTTTGAAATTTTGTTGCAGTTTACGCTTATCAAACTTTATAATAAAGTTTGTTTGAAGTAAAATGTTGGCAAGACCCAGCACGAACGCAAATTTTAATTAATATAAGTTAGTTCGTTAGTTGGAAACATTCTCACGGGATGATTTTCTGTTTGAGAGAAACTTCACGTCTAAGACCAAAGAGTTATAGTAATTTGCGTCTAAGAGCCCCTGCTTTTTGGTGAAAATTATTTTGCATCAATTTGTTTCATTGCTTACACATGCACGTATTCAGCTATGCTTCATGGTTATTGGCAGCGTGGCTTCGTACAGAACCCATTTGACTGTGCCAATAAGGGTACCACACGTCTGTGAATTACGGATAAAACCCCAAGACGCCGCGTTTGAAAACAGCCAGCCAGTGACCATCAAGCAGAACTGTAGATGTGTAAAAATAAATTAAAACAAGCTGGTATAAGATTCTTATTGGCAAATATCAATGTCTTTACTTCTTAAGAAACCGTGTTCTCCAAGTGTTCTCGTGTAGCTGTACATGTGCAGAAAACGCTTTGAGAGTAATAAAGTATTAACGGGATCAAGACCTGCAATCTTCTAACGCTTCAATTTTTGCTGTAACTTCTATAAAATGAGACATATTTATATTTATTTTATAACATTGAACAGTTTATACCTTCTTAAGAGTGCCCTAGCCATCACATTTTCACTACCTTCCTCAGATTTTGACTAGGAACCTTCTGAAGGAAGAAAATCTATTTTTCTGCAGATAGTCACAGGTTTAAGCAATAGTAGTCACGCAATGCCAAATATATACAATGTAAGAAAGTTTTCCTTATGCCTTGTTGAAGAATAAAACATAATAGAAAAATAGGTAAGCCAAATTAAATGCCGAAATTACATTATTCTAATATGTTGGGTACTGATTGATCCTCGGTAAGTAAAATTTTCAAGCAAACTACATTTGTTTCGTACTGCACAGTTCGAGTTAGTCGCGAGTGTCTGCAGTTAAGTGGTGAATGCGCATCTACAATGCACGGGTGAAGGCTATCCTCCATCGACATACGACTTGCACATGTGTGTAAATCTTCTAACCTGCTCACATCTGTCTTAAGCATGTATCATGCGCCTAAGGTCAAACCATACACATGTCGGAGTTTATTTTGAGCACACGCGACTGCTTGCAAGATATGGCCTTGGTCTTGAGTGTCTACAACAAGCCCTAGTATTTAGTATAAACAATAAGCAGAGACTGGAAGTTTCCGCGAAAAGATTTCTGTAATACTTCGTTTCAGTGACTTACGTGCACATTTGTAGCTCTGCTCATAGGCAAAACTAGAGATTAGCTAATGGGTGATCCTAGCCTTCACTGATCTCCCCGATGTGGGGGGGGGGGGAGTCCGGGGGTCCTCCCCCGAGAAAATTTTGAATTTCAAGGTGGAAATGACACTATTTAAGCAGTTTTTGGTATTTGGACATTGAATATAATACTGGTAGAAATATTAATATTTTTGAAGATAATTTTTTGAGTGATGAATTAAATAAGTTCGAAACCTAAAAACTATAAAATATATAAGTAGTCAACTAGCTGTGTGCTGTAGTGCGCATGCGCAAATTCTATTAACTGAAGAAAACAGTGTACAGTTTTATGCTTTGGATAATTACATTTTTTACTTTCTCTGTGCGTGCGTCTGTGTGTGCGTGTTTGCGAGGGTTACCTGTAGATACTTTAGTGTGCCCATTGTTCACATGCTTGTGATAGAAGGTAGACACCTGTCAGACCTAATGTGTGGTCCTGTGCATACCCGGACCACCCCGGTAGCTTCACCTATGGCTCTGCTTCTTGGTCAGTGATTGGATGTTTTGTAACTGTCAGTGTCTTGGAGTTTTACCAGTACATCACCGCCATGTGGAGTCGCAGTGACCTGGTCCTGATTGGCTCTATCTAAAAATAGATGTCAATGCACAAATTCACACTACCAATAACCATTAAATTTAGCTACAGAGGTGCATGCAAGGCTTTGAAACAAAATGGTGCAAAATTTTTAACGCGAAAACTTCCTGTCTCTAGCAATACGACATAGTACTTAGTGATTTCAATAATTGTTATGTGACAGTGGCTAGCATGCACGATAATCTCTACTCTATAGTATTTACTGTAAGCCTCAGTATTTATTATGTAAAATAAGCTCCAATATATTTATAGCGTAAGCCTAAGTAAATAGTTATGACTAGAGATGATGGTAAATCGCGAAAATATTTTGCGTCAATATACCCTTGAAAACACTGCAGTTTACTGAAAAATGTATTATTAGGTATGTATGACACAACGTTGTTGTCTTGAGACTAATGTCAGGCATCAAATATTACAATAGTGGGATTCATATTGGTTCAGTCAAATAGGGCAACAGTTCCACGTACAAGCGACAACCAGCAATAATTTGATACGCTGATCGTACGTTGAAACCTATCAGACAGTCAATACTTCCCGCGATAAATCACCATCTCTAGTTATGACCCCTAATTTTCGTAAAAAGATTTTTGCACCACTGTTTCAACGCCCTTACGTACCCACCTGCAGCTCTGCTTCGTGGTCCATTATAGGATGTATCAACGCACATTGTCTTGGGTCTACCTTCAAATAACAGACATGTTGCATCGCAGTAACCTTGTTCTGACTGGCACAGTCAAATAAGAGACGTCTTTACACGGACAACAATCTGCCAATAACCATGATGCAGAGCTGCAGATGTGCAAGCAAAGCTCTGAAACAAGCTGGTACATAAATCTGTTCACCAAAAAATCAGTTTCTCTACCTATATGGTACTCTGCAGCGGCGATCCACATGTTCAAGTTTAGTATGTAAGATTTTTACGTATGTCAACTGTTGCTTTCGAGGGTGAAACAATTTTTTCCCTGCAATTTTATTCATTTAGCAATATTTTCCTTTTATCGATGTTGAAGATAAGATCAATCCGGTAGCGATATCACAAAACGTGACTGAGCCCCACTGAATGTAATTCAACATGTATAAACCTCCTCCTTGCTGCTCCCAGAGTTCTGAGTTAGGCAGCACCCTTAATAGTGCGTGGTAGATAAACAAGCACTGAAAACATCAATTGATTTCTACGCTTTTTTAGAAGCCAATATGTATAAAATACTCAATGGCAATCCTAGATAATGGCATTTGTCAACTTTATGAGTAAATATTTGTCCAGAATTATTAATTAGTTACGCGTGATCTCTTGCGTCGCAGTTAAATGCACGAGGTTCCGGCGTCAAATATTGTGCCACAGAAGTTCGCAACACTGGAATGAATTTTGTTTAAAACGTTGACTAAAACTATTGTCTAATATTGCTATTGTTTAACTTTCTCATAGTGGCTTCAAGAAACCTACAGTTATAGATTAATGCTTTCAGTGTTAAATTATGTACCACAACCTCTTAAGGACTCGTAATAGGAATTTTCACCAACAGATTTTTTATTTCATATTTGTACCAGATTTTCTTATTTTAGTCACAAATGTGACTAAATTTTGTTCTTATGAAATTCTTTGATATCTCACAGTTTTTGCGTAATTGCTCGTCAATGTCAAAATTTGGACATCGCCGTTTTAAGGACGACACTAAAACCAACATACTAAGCTGAAAAATTTCACAGTGAACAACATTGATGTAGGCTACAAGTTTACCTACACGAAACAAAAAAATAATGCGTTAAAATAAAAATGTTAAAGTTTAAAATAAAAATTAAAAAAAAAAAAAAATTTTTTTAAAAGACAAAAATTCTTTGTTTTGAAGTTTAATATAGGTGAACTTGTAACTTTATCATCGTTAGTCACTACGAATCTTTACAGTTTTATATGTCAGTTGCCTTCAGTGTCGTCCTTAAAACCGTAACATGCAAATTTTTACTTTGACACGCAATTACGCAAAAAATTTAGAGGTAAAACAATATATAAGAGTAAAATTTAGTCACAATTTGTGTAATTAAGAAAAAAATATCTGGTACAAATATAAAAATAAAAACACAAAAACATGGTGATGAAAATTGTTGTAGACTGTGCCCTCAAGAGGAGTCTTTCGCGGTGTCAAATTTCCACCTTTGACGCATGGGAACAGCGGAGCGATAAGAGTCAGAGTACTACACTAGACGGGAAGCATATCGCCTCTATTCACAGCGCGCCAAACTGGCGTGCAAGGTTTCCGTTATAGTCTTTTTTTCTATGGGACTTTAAAGCGCTGACCCTGATATTTTATTTTTAGATAATATGAAGCCAAGACCAACGAATGCCTTGCGCTTTACACTTTACGAATTCAGAAAAACATTTTCAGAGTTACAGCAGTTTAAAAAAATACTAGTTTTTTTTTTTTTTTTTTTTTTTTTTCCATTTTGAGAGGCCCGAAAATCATTTTTCCTACAAGCGTGCTGCATTTCTGAAAACATAGAAGCAAAGTTTCAAGTGTGTGTTGTCTTCGTATGTAAACATAATATGAATATGTTAAGCGGTTTCACGTAAAAAAATGAATAAGCGTGACGCGGTGCAATACCGTCCATGCGCCAGTCGAGGACTCCTCTTAAGGCCACGATCTTTCATTTATTTCAAACAATTGCAAATAACAGGAATATTTTTGTAACCAAATGCTTTGAAAAGATTTGAGACTGTGTACAGTCATACGTTACAGACATTTTTAAAATAATGTACCGTTTGCTAGCAAACAAAATTATTTTGCTTCATTTTGTTTTATTTTGTCAACAAAACATGTGCTGTTTCAGAGGCAACATCTAAAAATCCGTTTGGTGTATTGCAACAGCTAAATTCAGACACAAACGATGATATATAAGTGTTAAAACTGTAAGAATACATTTTTGATATATGTATTAATTTGAGTTAAAAAAAAATATTTTCGAACTCATAACAAAACTAAAGAGCGAGGCCTTACCGTCTGGAGCCGTGACATTCACGCGGGTACAGACAGCGATCGCGAGATAGGTAAGAAGAGACAGACAATGGCCGGTGTCGGGTGGACCCCCTGCCCCCCGCCGCCCTCGCCCAGGACACGATGGGTGTCAAGGACACTTCACGTGGTCCTCGATCGGCCGTCGTGGCACGGATCAGCTTGGGTAATGTCCATGTGGGACGTCTGTCTGTTTTACGAAACGTCCGCCTCGCTACTGGAATCGCTTCCTTAGAAAATCAAAATACGGATGGCCAGAGACACTGACTTTGTGGTGAAAAGATTTTTGCACCACTTGGTTTCGACGGCTTCGCGGTCTGTGATTGGATGAGTTAAGGCCTTGTTACGGAGTTTTGCAGTGATTTCGAAAATATTTTTTTTTTTATTGCTAACTAATACTCATATCAAAATTTCGCTGCACAGTTTTGACACTTACATGTTATAATTTGTAGCTGAAATTTTTTTTAGAATTATACTAAACTGTTTTTTAGATTTCATTACCCAAAGTACCACGTTTTTCGTCGTGAAAATAAGAAAAAATGAAGGAAATTATTTTTTTGCTGTCGAATGGTACATTATTTTTAAAAAAAAACGCGTCCACAATATTGTGCATCGTGTGATTGCATATTGACTCAAATTTTTCAAAACTTTTGGTTAAAAAATATTCGAGTTATTGGCACCAGTCGGAAAAAAAACTCGGGAACAAGCCCTTAACTCTCTATTGGCTTGGGACTCTGCTTGTAGGTCACATACGTGTGTTGTGTCACAATAACCTACGGCCACAGAATATTTAGGAATACAGAAGTGAAATAGCTGGTAGGATGGCGAACTCAATCACACACGCCAGTAAAACGGGTTCGCTGGCCAGCAACATGGCGGAAGCGCCTACCTCCAATCAGCGTAAGGTGGCTGCCCTGCTAGTCGGCAGCCAGGCCAATAGGAAAACCTGATGTAACACGCAGGAGCCAAACATACACGGGGCTGCTATTAACAGCCTTGGGAAACTAGTCTATTAGTAGAGACCTGAAAAATTCGCGTCTTATTTCAGACACAAGCTAGAATCCTAGCAACTGTGAGTTCGTGCCACTTTCAGAATTGGCTGTTGACTTATTTGACACCACCTTGATGTAGCTGAGACAACAATAACAAAGTAACTAAATGCGGGCCCATTTTACTTTGTCAGCGAGCAACCAACGAACAACTGTACTCCGCTTGAATACTCAGATATTCTTGGAGGCTGTGAATCCGCGAATTTTTCCTGTCTCCATCTATTAGTCATTTCTAGAGACATGCACAATTCGCGTTATTTTCTGACAGCTGACTAGACTCCAAGTGACTATATGCTCGTTCGACGTCTCCCGCTGGCCGATATTGTCGTGACTTGCCGCGGAGAATGCTTACACTGTACAGAGACCAATCTCTGCAAAGACGTAACACACGTAAATGACAACACATAAAATTTTGTGGCCAGTTGAATCGCAGATTATGCTCTGTTATGTATAGGAAAGTGAAGTTTAGTCAGTTACATTATTATAACGCGAATTTTGCATGTCTCTAGTCATTTCACGTCTGTGTTACTATAGAGACCAGAAAAATTCGCGTTTTCTCTTATGTGCAAGCTATAATTCCATCACATATAGGTCTGAATCACGTTCACAATTGGCCGTTGACTTACTCGAAACTTCCTGGAAGTAGCTGAGCCAATAGTAAAACTGTAGCTGAATACAGGCCGATTTCACTGTATCGGCGAGCAGCTAGTAAACAGCTGTTGTCTGCATGATTTTACATACATTCTTGGAGGCTAACCTACAGCTCAGCGAACCCGCGAATTTTTTCAGTCTATGTATTGCTATTTGGTCTGTGCTAGGGCCACGAACATTTCGCGAAAATAATATTGCCCCAGTTTGTTTCAGTGTCTTGCGTTCACATCTGCACATCTTCTTCGTGAATATTGACAGCGTGTTTTTGTGAAGTGAGGTCTCTCATTTGACTGCGCCAATCAGAGTGAGGCTAGAGCGACAACACACATCAGTAATCTGCGGATAGAACATGTATGACACGCGAGAGTTAATTAACACAGCCTATCACAGGCTTTACAAAAGAAATGCAGATGTGCACTTAAGGCATTGACTCGTGACTCTATTTATTAAGGGGCCCGCCTCGTGGCACATGTGTTTGTGTGAGTGAGGTATGGTGCTAAGGGCGACGTCGTATGGGCCATACAACCACAGAATATTTACGAATACAGAAGCGAAATAGCCGATAGGACGGCGAACTCAGTCACACACGCCAGCAAAATGGCTTCCCTGGCCAGCAACATGGCGGATAAGTCTAAGGCCAATCAGCGTAAGGCGGCTGCCCTGTTTGCAGGCGGCCAGGCCAATAGGAAACCTGTCGTAACATTCGTGAACCAAACACACACGGGGCTGATATCAACAACCTCGGGCAGCCAATAAGCGGCGAAGTTCACTCGTATCAAAAGAGCCGCCACGTCATTTCACGACTGTATCACTATTTAGTCTGTGATACAACGGTGCGTCGCCTCTACGCTTAAGGCGTGCAGTCTTCGCAAAAAAACAAATTTCCTATGGGACTTTAAGTGGTGACCCTATTGTTTTATTTACGCAATCACTTTTCTAAAGTCCAATGCACTACCCTTAAGTGGTGTCACGTGTATTCGGCTAGTATATTTTCCGCTATAGCAGCCTGAAAACCCCGTTTTAACCCATTTTGACGTGCCCTAAAAAGGGATTTCTAATATGTGTGTTGTCTTGGAAGTACTTAAGGGCTGTCGTCTGAAGTGTGTGTTCTTTTCGTAGACAAACGGCGTGAACACACGCGTATTAATTTCGGTGTAAAACTTTTTCTTCAAACACGCTGCAGTGTGATTTTATGGCAACGAGGCGAGCCCCTTAACTACGAAAATTTCACTGAGGTATTTTTAAGTGGTAATTTATTGAATGTACACACAGCATAATTCGTTATCGCGTTCTATTCCGTTAAATGACAGGGCATAGCCATCTTTAGTAGAAGGCCGCGGCCGTAGATCTTGCAACCCTGGCAGGAAGGGTCATTTTAACACTTATTTTATCTCTCCAAAGGCGATGGCTGTACCTGATTCGTTTACTGCTCTACATACCGGCGAATCAGGGGAAGCCACTACCTTTGGCGAGACAAAGAAGTGTTATAATGACCCTTCCTGCCAGGGTTGTCAGATCTATGGCCGTGGCCTTCTACTAAAGATGGCTATGGATAGGGTCATAAGGCGAATATCCCACAGAGACGAACTGATTACGTATTAATTGCGCGCAAATCCAATGCTTGGTGCGTAAAGACGGTTATCTATTTTATGTGTGTCTGAATCGCACTTAACTTCGTCGCCATGTCGGTCTGTGATATGCGTAGTATCTCCTGCAAGACGGGTTTTCGTTAGAAAAATCATGCTGAAATGTTTTTGTGTTTTGAATATTTTAGGATTTTTAGCACGATATCAACAAAAATAGGCCGGCCTCCGTAGCGGGGTCGGCAGCATGCGGGCCTGCAGTGCGAGAGGTCCTGGGTCCGAATTCTGGTACGGGCATAGATGTTTGTGTCGTTTTATTAAGTTTTATTTAGTTATAAGCTGTCACTCATTAAGCCTGAAAAGTGCATAAAACCGGCGGACGTTAATAAACGCTCTAAAAAATTTAAAAACTAGGTTCCAAGTATTGAATAATTTTAAGTGTAACTGCCCATGAATTTTTCCTTTAACATAAATACGATGATTTCATCAAATATTTTATACACAATGAATCTCGAATTTTTTAAAAGTGAGCTTTGTTTTTAGAATATGTGTTTCTTGTAGTCATATAAATTCAGTAAAGAAACCGATCAATCCCATGGAAATAGTTGACAGTGTTACGGTGTTCGATTTTACTGAATAATGACAATAACGGTTAAAGGAATATCATCGCGACACATACCATTTTTGAAAATTAGAGTAGAGTAGAGTTAACTAGGTTTGTCTGGTCACGTGCATAGGGCGTACACAGGTTACACTAAACACCGGCCGGTTTTAAAATTGTGGGAATTTAAAATAAACACTTGCATGTTATACATTGGTGAAATATTTTACTAAACATTGGATTTTATGTACATGATTCTATGCCGTAAGACAAACTTGCAGATAACAAAATACAAACAGACGATGCTGGGTAGTACTGCACACAAATAATACATTTGTATTCACGGCAAGATTATGTCGTATTGAAATTCAATTCTCAAGCTCCAATTCCTCGCTCATCCTCTTAACAAATGATTATTTTGTTTCCTGCTTTTTTATTTAATATTTTGAACGCTACGCGCCAAACGTTAAACTTTAACATAACTGCACTTGCCACAACACCAATTTCGTCGTTGCGTAGAAAAATTTTGTTTAAAAATTAGCCACTGGAAAATTGCTTTGTAGCAATTAATAGTTTTGTTGACAATTAACAGTAATGGTAACAAAATATGAGTTAAATTGAAATATTTTTGGTAAAATTATAGCTGTAAACATTTCAAGCCAAGCTTCGCGTTGAAAGGAATTTGTCCTAGTTACTAAGTAAATAAAATAGTTATCGGAGAAATATTTTCAGCAATTTTTTTTGTTTTTGCTGCAGGGAAATATTTAAAGTATTTTTATATTTGTTTCTGATAAGAATATATTCTTACTGCGTAGTATCGACGTTGAAACGGAATTCTGCGTCATATTTTCAAATTGTATGAGATCTTTATAAATTATATATGCAGGTGTTCAGAAGCGCACAACAAAAATCCCGGACTAAATTGTAGACGAAAAATTTGTAACTGACAGAATGTTGTTGTTCTACATTTTTATGTGCACAGTGTGGCGACACTGCACAGAGAAAGTCCCCTCTTGCGCTCCAAATCCACCTATTATTTTGAGATGAATGACGGATGGTTAAAAATGAGACCCTACAGATGGAGCAGTGACGGATTGCAAGAGCTAGAAAAACGGTAGTACCTCGAGAAAATCCACCTGCCAACGGCGACATTCTCCATGTTTCCCACATTCGAGAAATCCGGGACCAAACCCCACCGGGGATCGAACCTGAATCGCCTCGGTGGTGAGTGGCCTGATCACTCGACCACGGCCCCAGTGAGATCTGTGTGTAACTGTTCGTAAATAAACGTTCAGATCTGTTGATTAGAGAAACAATGTTTCTCATTACGGTTCCCGACCTCATTCTGTTCGAGTAGCTGGAGAAGGAATTTACAAACGTAAGTGGTGACTTCTTCAGTATCCACCCAACAGCTTTTACGGTCGCCAGCGACTTTCACCCGTCTGGTCGGCTAATAGCTCGCCTTGGCCCCACATGACTTTTTGGCTGTGAAGATGTTTAACATGACTCACCTCTGCATCGTGTACACAAACCCACGTACGTCTATGAATAATGGCTAGAGCCAAGATTTTATGGCGAGATTTTTGCAACATTTGGTTTCAATGTGTTACGTGCACATCTGCAGCTCTGCTGCATCGTCTGTGATTGGATTATTTTACTCTGACTTACCTTGGCAAATTACAGACGTACGGAGTCACGAAAATAATATTCTGATTGGTGCAATCAAATGAGAAACGGGTCCGAACAAAGACACGCTGCCAATAACCATGAAGCACTGCTGCCGATGTGAACGTGAGACACTGAAACAAAATGGGGCAAAAATCTTTTCGCCACAAAATCGAGGCCCTAATAATGGCACGAGTATTTTGCGGATTTATTCCAGGTCAGGTCGACCGTCAACAAACGCATACATACTACCCGCTTTTACGATTAGTAACCAATGGTTAGAGATTCGGAAATTTCGCGGATTCATTCAGGAAAACGATAAATCTCAAATTCACCTACACATGCATTACTTTCGCGATTGGGTCACAGTTAATGAAACTCTTCCTTGAGGGCTATGGTCCAATAGTAGACTTGCATGAAAACATTCATAGACTCCCGAAATATCTTGTCAAATGTACAACTCACCACTCACTGGAGCTGCAGCCAATTGAAAAGTAGCTGAAGACAGAGACAGGGCTGTTGAGTCCAGCCTACTGATCGATGAGCCCGCCAAATATCCGTATCTCTGTTAATTAAGATATTGTGGCATCTAGAAGCCTTCCTAATTGCGCAGGGTTTTGCAACAAGTTAGAATTATTATTGACGAAACTACAAGGATAAAATTTGTTTAGTAAATAAAAGGATGCACTTCAAACTATATGACTAGCCGGAGAGTCGGAATACGCCAAACCATCGCGAACACAGTTCAGCTAACAAGGAACTAGACTTAGGTGGTCCCATTCTTGGAGCCACGCACTGAATTACAGTGAAAATAATTTGCACCTGCTTATTGCAATACCTTACATTCAGTTCTACTTCGTGTTTAGTGGCAGAGTTTGCTTCGTGTAGAGATTTTGGTCATTTAACTGTACAAATGAGAAGATCAGTCATACCAGCCAGAATAAATACGTAATATAGTGAGGTTATGTTTGGGTGGAACAATGCGGGAATGTAGCGGTTAGAAAAAAGAAAGCATCGAGAAAATCCACCGGTCATAGACCATGTCCGTTACGTTGCTCATGCGAGTATTTTTCCAATCTGGATTTATCGGTACCTGAACACCGCACATTGAGCATAGAAACCGACGGAGAATTATACAAATTTTACATAAGACCATGCCGAGGTTAGTCTTTGATTATTAAGCTCGACGTGAGGATCTCTGTTACGGTTATTTATTTTAGGTTAAGTGCCCAAGGTTTTTGGAATGGCCGCCGCAGTTTGACGATGACTAACAAATCGACTGCTGGCTAGTGGCCAAGACAACGATTCATGCGTGGTTCGTATTACGACATGAATGTGTGTAGCCAGAGGTAAAGGGGTCTCTAACTGATGGCAGTCAACACCAAAGTTATATAATGCGCTGAAATTTTACTTTTCAGAAATGAGAACAAGTGACATAAGCATAAAATAACGTTGTAAAAGAAGCAAATGCCCGCCATAGCGAAGTCACAAAATGCGAAGGGTGGTAGTAATGGTTAGAGCTGGTGATGTTTAATTGGTGCAAAGAATTATGCAACGTTTTGTGTCAGTGTATAACGCTCATATCTGCACCTCTGCTTCGTAGCTATTGGTGGAGAAGTAGCTCATTCGAATATGCCGATGAGAAGAAGGTTACTGCGACACCACACGTATGTGATTTGCGGGTAGATCCCCAAGACGTTGAGAGTTAAAAACAGCCAATCACTGACTACAATGCAGAGCTGATGATGTGCACATAAGGCATTGAAACAAAATGTTGCATAATTTTTTCCGCCAAAAATCATCAGCTCTAAGAATGGCGCACGTGAAGAAGTTAAGTTAGTACGTGTTTAATTTTACACTTTTGTAACAACTGTTTTTTTTTCTCTATGCGTGATGAAGAGTGGGAAAAAGGTAGATTAAACCCAACATTTACTTTTTGATTTGTCCTGTTAGAGGTCAAACTTATTAACCTTTAGCACGAAAATCATCTTTCCGCTCCTAAAGTTGACGTAAATAAATTTATTTACCAAAACGAAAGTTTTGATGTTTAAAAAAAAAGGACGCATTAAATAAATATCCAAATATCCGTTCCTAGCATCACCCGGAGGCATTTTACGATGTTATTGCTGCAAACGGAAAATATCAACAGCAATGAATCAACTGAAGCCAACAATTTACTGATTTGACCATAACTTGTTTATTTACTCTCGCCTGTAAATTATGCTTGGCCGAGAACAGGTCCCCTTTTATTTTTCCCCTCTACATGAACTTTTTGTATTCTTTCCTCGCAATTATAAATCATAAAATTCGTACTCTAAATCGTCGTGGATGCGCCTAGTAGTTGTAAATGATATTTAAGAAATACATGTACAGTATCATAATATTTGGTTTATTTTAATCCATAATGATGAGTTTTCAGCTCGGAGGCTGTTTTGGACCTAAGGTGAAACACCTGAAGTACGACTAGGGAGGATTATAATGCGGTGGTTCGCTATTGACTTACTCAGGGTGGAGACGAAGCAACAACCCAAGACTTAGTCACTAACCCGGGGAGCAGACTATACATTTTTCTCCCCGTCAGGGACTTGAACCCGGATCGCCATGGTGGGAGGCAAGTTTTCACGCAAACCGCAGAAAGAGTTGTTAAGGGCACGGTTTACCACAATTTTAATCACCGTGTTTTTATTTTTGGTTTTACAAGATTTTTTTCTTATTTTAGACACAAAATGTGACTAAATTTAGCTATTATGATCTTTTTTATCTCTCATAGTTTTCGCGTAATAGCTTGTTAAAGCCAAAATTTGCATGTTTCCGTTTTAAGGACTACACTTAAACCAACTGACAAACCAAACTGAAAAAATTCACAGTAGATTAAGACGTCACAGGCTACAATGCCACGTGCATAAAAACCAAGAATAAAGTTTGTTTGTATTCAAATAAAAATGCTGAAATGTAAAATTAAAATTTGGAAAAATTCAATAACTTCATTAAACATACAAAAATACTTTATCTTGTGGTTGAACATAGCTGAATTTGTAGCCTACAACATCGTTTTTCACTGTTATTTTTTTCAGTTTGGTAAGTGAGTTGGTTTTAGTGTCGTCCTTGGGCGCGGTCTACCGCAATTTTCATCATGATTATTTTATTTTATATTTGTACCAGATATTTTTTTTTCTTGTTTTAGACACAAAATTTGACTAAATTTGGCTCTTATGAAAATTTTTTATCTTTCATAGTTTTCACGTAATGGCTTGTTAAAGTCATATTTTGCATGTTTCCGTTTTAATGACTACGCTAACACCAACTAATATAACAAACTCAAAAAAATCACAGTGGATAAATACATTGCTGGCTACAATGAAATCCTCATAAAATTAAAGAATAAAAATTATTTGTATTTTTAAAAAAATATTGAACTTTTTAAATTTTTATTTTCAGTTTCAGCATTTTTTTTTAGTTGAACTAATTTTTTTTTCTTTAATTTTATGAGCATGTCATTGTAGCCTGCAATGTCTTTATCTACTGTGATTTTTTTTTAGTTTCGTATATCAGTTGGTTTTAGTGTAGTCGTTAAAACGGAAACACGCAAAATATGACTTTAGCAAGCCATTACGCGAAAAATATGAGAGATAAAAAAATTTCATAAGAGCCAAATTTAGTCACATTTTATGTCTAAAATAAGGAAAACATTATCTGGTACAAATAAAAAATAAAAAAAGGTGATGAAAGTTGCGGTAGACCGCGCCCTTAAAACGGAAACATACAAATTTTGGCTTCAACGAGCCATTACGCAAAAACCTATGCGAGATAAAAAAAATTTACAAGAGGAAATTTTGGTCACATTTTGTGTCTAAAACAAAGAAAAAAATAATCGGTACAAATACAAAAATAAAAACTTGGTGACCCTTACCTGCAGCGACACTAGCACACTCTACCTTCAAACGTCAGAAGTAAACATTGGAACAAACATGGCTGCGCCCAGCACACGACAGCAGCGCCGCCTAGCAGACGACGGAGAAAACAAAGTGCGACACCAGCGCTGCCTAGCAACCAACGTTTGAATCATGTCGTCACGAGCAGAAGACGAAAAAAATGTGACGTCACAAGCAGACGACGTAAACAAACATGGCGGCTGCGAAGCAGATGACGTAAGACAAGTGAGAGTCGAAAAAAACCAAATTTGAAAATCAAAAATTAAATTTGGAAAAACCAAATTTGGAAAAACCAAAAACAAGATGGTGGACGTGACGTCAGTAAACATGGCGGACGTTACATCAAACAAGATGGCGGACAGTGATGTAATCCAAGATGGCGGCCAGTGACGTCACGGTGGCCATCTTGATTGCGTCATCTGAAAAGTTTTGCAGCTTGCAGCCGATTAGCACAGTGTGTTGTTTGATTCTGACGTCAACAGTCTCGAAAGGAATGCGAAATGTCGAAGGGAAACCAAAAAACACATGACTGTAAAGGGCACGAAAGTTTACACTATTGTGCAAAACGGGAAAATATATCAGTATTTTTTCAACATTAAAAATTTGAACTTCTGGGGGGGATGATATATTTTTGTGTATAAATAACGTTGTGTATAATATAATTGTAATCGTTAATATTCGACTGGTTCATACATTTTTATGAAATTATTACGTAATCAGTGCTACAAATTGTATATATTTACATATACGATCTAAGTACGCTATAAAGTCAAACTATTAAAAAATATTATTATTGTTATTAAATTAAAATATTTACCAGACAGTGGTTAGTATAAGGATACAATTACCTGTTTTATTCTTCATTATAAACAGAAATGGTACAAACGTTCACGTTTGTATTGCACACAAAAAGAGCGTCGGGCGGGTGGCAATCGTATGTTTACTCTAAAGGAAAGAAACATATTTTGACTGACATTTTAAAGCATTCCACAGCGTTAGGATTGCAGTGTTGTGAATTGTTTCGTACATGAAATAACATTTTCAATTGTTTGATATCTATGCTTCTATATTTAAAAAATGCAGCATGCTTTTTGGTAAAATGATTTTTGGATCCCTCTAACAGCTAAAAAAAAAAAAAATGGCTGTTTTTTAAGACCGCTATGAATCGGAAAATGCCACCCGAATTCGTAAAACTCAAGTAATGCGTTTGCCTTTATTACACACTATCATCAAATCAAAAGTTGTTTTAGTAACCACATAACGTCCCACTGCAAATATACTACTACGAAAAAACATCATCCTAGTTTAGCGCACTGCGATTAGAGGCGATACGCTTCTCGTCAAGAATGGTACTCGGATCCTTATGCTCAACTATTCCATCTCGTCAAATGTGGAAATTTAAAACCGGTACATAGACTCCTAGCTCGATTAGCTTAAAATTTACTTATGCTAAAAAGTCAGTTGATCTATGCTCTCGAAAATCACTTTGCTTAAACCAAATTGTGCCTTAAGAGGCCATATGGTACGTAATTCATCGCTAAAGACATGAGCTTAAAAATTGAAATTTTGTCAGTCAATTGACAAAAAAAAACCTAACACAATAGTTTTTACCAAGTTTCTGAACAAAAATTTTCTCGAGTAAAGTACTTCTGAAGAATATTCTTTACGGCTAAAATCTCGTACATTTATTTGCGGCGCAACAGATTACCCTTAACAAATGTATCATTCTTCGTAATTGTTTGCTCATAAAGTTGGCAAATTTAATTTACAATAGGATTGTTGTTTTTTAGTTTTCCCATATTGATATTCAAAAACGTGTAGATATCAATGGGTGTTTTTAGCGCTTATTTATTTACCATATATACAGAGCGAGGTCGCGCAACGGTTACACCACAGAATAGTTAGGAACACAGAAGTGAAATATCCGATAGGACAGCGAACTCAACTCACACACGCCAACAAAATGGCTTCCCTGGCCAGCAACATGGTGGAGACGCCTACCGCCAATCAGCGTAAGGTGGCTGCCCAGCTAGACGGAAGCCAGGCCAATAGGAAACCTGCTTTAACATGCAGGAGCCAAACATACACGGGGCTGGCATCAACAGCCTTGGGTAGCCAATAAACGGTGAAGTTTGCCTGTATCAAACGAACCGTCACGTCATTTCACGTCTGTATTACCGTTTAATCTGTGGTAAAACTTTGGATTCGTATTCGGGAGGTCCCGGGTTCGATTCCCAGCTCCGGCCATCGTGATTTCGGCTTTCCATGGTTTCCAGGCGAATGCTGGGATGGTTCCTTACCTAAGGCCATGGCCTATTCCTCTCCCAGTTCCTGTTATTTTACGAAGTTGTGTGTCACTGTCTATAATGACCTCGCTGTCGATGAGACGTAAACTCCTCTTACCTTCCAACTATCTACCACACACTGTTAAGTCACTTTAACTTCAGCGCTTCCAATTAAATAATTTATGGCCGAGCGTATTTGAGAATAATGAGCGTGTGCTTCTGAAACTACATCCTGAGCTAAGGAGAGGCGTGATGCTGCGCGTGCTGTGTCGTCATTGTCGCTTCCGCACTTGGAAACCTCCAATGTGCAAAGTGTCTTCATCCAGCGGTCACCTTAAGGGCACGTCTACAGCAATTTTCATCGCCATTTTTTATTTTTTATTTGTACGAGATATTTTTTTTTCTTATTTTAGACACAAAATGTGACTAAATTTGGCTCTTATGAAATATTTTTATCTCTCATAGTTTTCGCGTAATGGCTTGTTTGAGTTATATTTCGCATGTTTCCGTTTTAAGGCCTACACTGAAACCAACTGACATACGAAACTCAAGAAAATCACAGTGGATAAAAACATTGCAGGCTGCGTCATGCTCATAAAAATAAGGAATAAGAATTATTTGTATTTTAAAAAAAATGCTGAAACTGAAAATAAAGATTTTAAAAGGCAATACTTTTTTAATACAAATAATTTTAATTCTTTATTTTTATGAGCATGAAATTGTGGCCTGTAATGTCTTTATCCACTGTGAATTTTTTGAGTTTGGTATATCAGTTGGTTTTAGTGTAGTCCTTCACGTAAACATGCAAAATATGACTTTAACAAGCTATTACGCGAAAACCTGAGAGATAAAAAATTTTCATAAGAGCTAAATTTAGTTACATTTTGTGTTTAAAATAAGAAAAAAAATATCTGGTACAAATAAAAATTTTTAAAAATGGCGATGAAAATTGCGGCAACCGCGCCCTTAAGGGCGTTCAAGTGGCGAAAAATCATAATTTTATATTTGCATGAAATGGGGTTAGTTTTGTACACGTTACTTTATAGTATATTTTTCTCTTGCGAAAAAAGAAAAAGACTCATCCAGTTTTCCCACAATTACGTTACAAAGTCAAAATTTGCATAAAACATTTTAAATTAAAAAAAAATTGTAATGGGTTTTCACATGCTTAAAGCCGTAAACCGTGACATGTAGTTTTGATGTGATTTTTTTTTTTAATTTTTTTACGTTTACTGGTTTTCAAGTTTTGTAGGAAGTGAAAGTACGCTAATTTCGGCTTCGAAAAGTCATTATGGGAAAATACACACCCAAGCCACGTTTACAAAACTAACAATATTTTATACAAATGTAAAATTGTAATTTTTTCCCACTTGAACATCCTGTATTACCTACTTGAAACCAGGAATTTGTGTCAGCAGGAAGATACGCCTCGTAGTAGGCAATATATAATGGTCAAGGTATGTGCATGTTGCGTAACTTCAGGCGCTGTACTCAAAGAAACGACGCGTAAGTTGACATTCGCCTTTTAAATGACATGCAGTGAAATTGTAATATGTACGTACACTGCATGATGACTGTGATATACACACAAACAATACACAGGCAAAGGTTCCACTTCGTAGTAATGTTAAAGTATTTCTGTGAATAGCATGAATGATTTTTTTTAAAATTGTGTTTATAATATTTTTATGTATCGTGCCTGAAGCGTTGATTTGAATTTAAATTTTATCGTGAATTCCTCCTGTAATATTTCCTATAGCTAATTTTCTTAGCAGTAGTGAGTTTCACACTAAAGTAATTAAAAATAATTGTCGTCTAACATCTAGACGTGATATCTACTTGAAGCATAAACGTAACACGAATCTAGTATATAAACACTTATAATGTTATACATTATTCATATAGTTCCTTTTGCAAACACTGTCCCAATAATTCATTACATCGCTAAGAAATCTGCAAATAGTGTAACTTATTATTTTATTATTTAATTAGGGTTTAATTAGATCTCCACTGTTATAGGTAATTCGGGATAAAGTGAGGACTAAAGATTTAACTTTTGAAAAATAAGAATTGGCTTAAAATAGAACTTCAGCAGGCCTTTTTTTAATTCTCACCTAATCCCGAACAGCATATATCCTTCTCGAACACTAGATCTGTATTTACAAAATGCGCACTTCATCGTAATAGGTGCAAAGACTAAAGACGATGGCGTATCGCGGGAAAAAGTTACTTTTTGCTGTTCAGTTTGTAAAAAGATTACGATTACTGACTTTCACTTGTACTTGGAGCTGTTTGACTGAGCCAATAAGAATCCTGCTATTGTAATATTTGATGCCTGCTATTGGTCCGCAGACAGCTACGTTGTGTCAGACGTGTTAACACCCAAATTTACACGTTGCAATAAACTGCATTGTTTTCAAGGGTCAGCTGGCACAAAACATTCCCGCGATATACCATAATATCTAGCAATGGCTCATCATTAGAGGCAATTACTGTACCAAAAACAATTGAGAGTTTCCAAAGTTCCACTATACACTATAAAAAAAATCTCGTACTTTTACAAGAAAAAGCTCACAGTTATGTTGAAACATTTATTAGTCTAGGCCATACAACAAGTATGTAGTGACACTCTAAAAAATAGTTTGTAAATTTACCAGACGTGCGTATAGGAGTGCTAAGAAAGTAGGTATGGTAGAATAGTTTCCAAGACATCCATGGTAACACTCCTAAACCTAATCATAAAACAGTCAAATGCATACTAAAGTTACCAGACTTGTATTGTAACATTTGTAAATGTTTGCACATTTGCAAGACGGAAGTATTGTAACTGTCGTATACTTAGAGATGATTGTTTATCGCGGGAAAATTTTACTGTTTGCTGGCTTTCAACACACGTTCAGCTTACCAGAAGATTACTGGTTTTAGCTTGTACTTGAAGCTGTTGCCTTATTTGACTAAGCCAATAAGAATACCGCTGTTGTAATACTTGATGCATGTTATTGGTCTATATCACCGAATCATATATGTTGCAAGAAACTACATTGTTTTCAAGGGTATGTTGGTACAAAATATTTTCGCGATAAACCATCCATCATCTCTACCTATTCTGTGTCTGGGATATTAACTTCCTAAACATTTCAGGAAGTTTTTTTACAGTGAAGTCATTAAAGTGGTCAAAATTTTCCACATATTTGACGGCACTAGAGGGAAAACATTTTGATGGTCAGATTGTTCGATGTCAATAACCATGAAGTAGAATTGCAGATGTGTACGTAAGGCACTGAAATAAATTGGGGCAAAATTCTTTTCGCGAAAATATCACTGTCTGTTATATCACCGACGCAGCGCAGCGCAAGTGCAGAACATACTTCCTAAAATGTTTAAGAAGTAATTAACCAAAACGCAGTATGGGACAGTTACTATACTTTCGCCTTGTGGATTTGCAAAGTTTTACAACTGTGACATTACAAGTCTGGTAACTTCAGTATACATTTGACTGTCTTTTATAAAAAGTTTGCGAGTGCTACTATAGGCATTTGGGAAAGCCATTCTAACAAACTTACTTTCCTAGTTCTCCTGTACGCACGTGTGGCAAATTTACAAACATTTTTTAGAATGTGTCTTACAGCTGGAAAATGAAAGACCCTTGTTTTATTTATCAGAGTTTAGGGCAAGGAGCCGGGGCTCCATTCAGATTGGTACCCGGGCCATTCTGTCCCTCTTGCGCCACCTTTGCTGCGACCCTGCGTAAGGATGCAATTAAACATGAGTTCAGTCATATGACCATCGGAAATCGTGGCTTCTCAGTAGCATGCACTGCATCAGCTTCCTTATTATTTATTTCGTCTTTCATTTTCTTAGCTAAGTTACTGTTGAAACGCATTCTTTTACACTTAACTGAATTAAAAATATATATCACATGCACAAGGGTAGCAATAAAAATTAATTAATGTATAAATTGATTTGTTTATCCACGTAAAAGTTGAGCCATATGCAGGTTTACAACAATTACGTGGCATATTTACATACAGCATGATTATACGTGTACAAATAGCAGTTACTTACCAAAAAAAAAAATCTAAGTAATTCTAAGATATGATAATTTGACGATATATGATATTACACAGGTGCAACTTTTTGCTTTTTATGCAACTTATTTTACAATCTATCTGTGCTACTATGTTGCAAAAATGAATTAGGACATTTATATTTATTTTTCTAGCTATTGAGTTGGGACGTAACTAGAAACAATTCCATATAGTATTTCATATAAAATTAAAGGTGTAAAAATGAAACAAGTAGACAGCTAACACAAAACTTAAATGAAAATATATCTAAATATTTGAATAGACTTGCATCTTACAAGTAAGTAATCGATACATTATTCAACAAACAAGGATTATACAAATAATACAAAATGACTTGAGCAGTAAAGTGCAGTATAATAAGGGAAAATAAAATATTAAACTAAGTTTACAAACCTGAGACAGTAGGACTAAAATTAATCATAAAATAACTTATGTAAAACTAATTAAATAAAACATATATACGTATAATATATTTGTGTGTGTGTTTATGTGTGTGTAATTATAGGACATGTGATGTAAGACAGAGAGAAATTTAAGGATAAATTTAAGGTCTTACTAATGTGTGGGTGATTTGAATTGATGGAATCATCTGCAAATTGTCTTCATGTGTTTGATCGTATTGCGTTTGAAGCTGATAAGTTAATTGTTTGTCGGATTAACTCGTCAGGTGGTGGTACAAGGAAAAAGGATAGGATATTTCTGGACACCGTGTGTTCTTCCACGCGCCACGGCCGCTAACCTCCATGAAACCATTGGCGAAACGGAACCCTCCATTCTGCAAGCGAGGGCGCGCCGGAGGGAATTGCACGCTCGCTCGTGACACAATGCGGGAAGGGGTTGAACGAGTCCCATGAGAGAGGAAGGGTGGCATTGTCGTCCTAACGGTGTTCTGTGCCAGTGACACTTGCACGACGCTGTTGCGGCCTTGAGATCTGCTACGGATCCTCGGAATACCCCTTCAGTTTTGCACTGAACTAGCGAGAAATCGCCTCGACAATGGACTTGGCTCGCAGTCATCGACCTCTCTGCTAACGGTAAACTTGAGAATTCTGCAAGACATAAATTTCGACAAGGGTAAACATCTACTTCTCTTCGCCGCGTTACACCTGTCACAAACATACCGTATGCCAACCATTCTTCAGCTGCCAAATATTTTCCAGGAATAGGTAATTAGGGTTCATTAACTACAACTAGTTTCCGTAGTTATAACACATAATTATCGTACATAATACTATTTCAACAATGATATTTGAAATAGGTATACACAGAAGAAGAATGAATCCAAATTAAGGTCAATCCAAGATTCATCCAGCATTCATACAATGCTGATGTATGAAATTGTTTAAAGGCGTGATTTGCAAAATTTACTGTTTTTGAATTTACTGATGTTATTTCGTATCGGTACAAAAATGTTGAACTGATACAAAAATTTATCATGTAGAACAGTACTCTCGCTGTCACGGAACACCAATGACAATAAGTGGGCGTGTTTAAGGGCTACTTACTATATTTAGGCAGAAAATAATATTCCAGTATAATAATTATGTGTAAAATTTATAACAACGGAGGAAACTGCATATGCGCTATGTTTGTCCATCAAGGGAACTGACGTAAAGCGCAACTGACAGAAACAGAAAAACCGTGCATTCAAATCATCTCTTGCGCCATGAGCTTGAGACAAGTGTTAGCCAAAATAATGATAGGAAGCGTTAGTGGTCATGTTCATCAGGATGGAAGTCCGGGGGGGGGGGGGGGGGG